>VXAB01008423.1:9669-86528 GCA_013399175.1 Odontophorus gujanensis
GCCGGTGCTGCCCGGGACTGTTCGGTCCCCGCGGTTTCGTTTCCTTCGCCGCCCGCTCAGGAGGAGGAAATCGAAAGATTAAAAGCAGAACCAACAACGCAGCACAACGACGTGGCAGGAGCTGCTCGCGGCCACGCCCCCAGCACCGCCACTGCGCTTCCGAACCAAACAAAGCACAGCGCGGCCGCGGGAGCCGCTCCCACCCGCGACGCGACCACGGCCACCGCCGCGCGGAGCCACGGGCGGCCCGACGGCTCCGACAGGCTCCGAAGGGCGCCGAAATGTTCCGAAGGGAGCCGAAAGGTTCCGAAAGGCGCCGAAATGTTCCGAAGGGCGACGAAAGGATCCGAGGTGGGACGAAGCGCTTCGAAAGGTCCCGAAGGGCGCCGAAATGATCCGAAAGGTGCCGAAATGTTCCGAAGGGCTCCGGAGAGCCCTCGGCCCACGCCGCTCTCCACGTGGCCCCTCCTCCCCCCTCCGCGGGACCGCGAGGAGCCGCGGGCGCACCCCGCACCGTCTGTGAGCTCACTATGGGGGGCGGTTCCCGACCCCCCACGGGGAAGTTCCACAGAAGATGTAGGAGGACGCAGCCCCGGAGCGGCTCCTCGCACTGCCCGGGCTCCCACGTGCATGGCCTCACAGATGGAGCGGAAGATGAGCGCCATGGCCTGCGAGGTCTTCAACGAGCTCCGTCTGGAAGGGAAGCTCTGCGACGTGATCATCGACGTGGACGGCTGCCAGTTCAGCGCGCACAAGAACATCCTGTGCAGCTGCAGCCATTACTTCAGGTCGGGGCGTGGGATGATGTGTAGTGGAATAGGGATGAGCGGTGTTTCCCGGGCTGACAGTCGTCCTGCTGTGTGTCCGGTGCTGGAGCACGAACCTGGTGTGCAGGGAGGAACGTGTATGGCATAGCGGGGCAGGGATTTAACACAGAAAAGCCATTTCTTCCTCTTGCATTGCTTTGCCTTTTTTTTTTTTTTTTGTGTCAGGGCTTTGTTTACCAGGGGCTGGAACAACGTGGAGAAGTTGGTGTACAAAATCCCCGGCACTTCCCCCGAAATGATGAAGCTCGTTATTGAGTATGCCTACACCCGGACAGTCACGATCACTGCTGAAAATGTTGAAGGCTTGCTGGGCACGGCAGACCAATTCAACATCATGGGCATCATCAGGCTGTGCTGCGAGTTCCTGAAATCTCAGCTGTGCCTGGAAAACTGTATCGGCATCTGCCGGCTCACGACCTTTTACCACTGCCCCGGCCTGCAACAGACAGCCTACATGTTCATCCTGCACAACTTTGAGGAGCTGATCAAGGTGTCCACGGAGTTCTTAGACCTCTCCATCAACGAGCTGACGGACATCATTGAGAAAGACGAGCTCAATGTGAAGCAGGAGGATGTGGTATTCAATGCCATTCTGAAATGGATCACCCATGACCCCTGGCACAGGAAGCAGCACATCCCCATGCTGCTCAGCAAGGTCAGTCCGGTGTGCTCCAGGAGCTCTGCACAGCTCAATCTGCTCCATCCTCATTGCTGCCACCTCATGGCACTGCTCACAGTGCGTGTCCACGCTGTAATGTGCTGTGCTCAGGGCATGCAGTTTAAGTGCATTGTTTCTTCACATTTAGAGCTTACGTTTAATCACTCCTGGGTGTGAGGAAGAGCCCAGCATCACGTGGGGTGCGTTATCTCTGTGCACACACAGCTGGTGAATGTCAGGCTCTCACTGCATTGGGTTACTCTTACACCCGCAGACCCTTTTCTGGGGAAGTGAAAAAGCACACCTTTAATCCTCCAGTTCTCTCATAAGCTTTAGGGAATACTCTGATCTGAAATCCAGGCCATCCAGCATCAGACCTGTCCATGAAAGATAACGAAACATAAAGCATCAGCAATAACCTCCTTTCACATTTCAGGTCCGGTTAGCATTGATAGAGGTGGACCGCTTCATGAACAAAGTCAAAACACACGAATACGTGAGGGACAACAGTGAGTGCAAGCCCATCATCATCAACACGCTGACAGCCATGTATAACCTCAACACAAGAAGTCTGCTGGGCTCTGACTCTGTCAGTCTCCTTGCCCGGCCTCGCCTGCCCTACTGTGTCCTGTTTGCTATCGGGGGCTGGAGCGGGGGGAGCCCAACCAACGCCATCGAGACGTACGACATCCGAGCGGACAAGTGGTTGAACGTTACGTGCCACGAGGAGAGCCCCCGTGCATATCATGGAACTGCTTTTCTGAAAGGCTTTGTCTATGTGATCGGAGGGTTTGACAGCGTGGATTACTTCAACAGTGTGAAGCGCTTCGACCCAGTGAGGAAGACGTGGCGCCAGGTCGCACCCATGCACTCACGGCGCTGCTACGTCAGCGTCACTGTTCTCAATGACTTCATCTACGCCATGGGAGGCTTCGATGGGTACATGCGTCTCAACACAGCGGAGCAGTACGAGCCAGAGACAAACCAGTGGACACTGATTGCGCCCATGCACGAGCAGAGGAGTGATGCGGGTGCAGCCACGCTGTATGATAAGGTAAAGGCCTGGAGATTTGTGGCAGCAGTTAAGGTTGAAGCATGGTATGCAGGACAGGGAGCAGACAAACATCACTGCATTGCATAGCGAGTGGGAGCCTTGTCCTTCTGTAGGGCGTGCTGGGGCAGTTTCACAGAGCTCAGCCTCCCACTCAGATATGTCCTGGATAAACACAGCTTCCACCCAGGGCTCATCAGCTAGAGAGGAAAGAGGAGCTGTGGGAGCCAGAAACAACAAATGCTCCTTTCCCATCAGTCTTTTCAAATAGAGGGAGAGGGTTCATGTAAACTGTACTCATCAAATCCTGGAGCCACAGATAGAAAGCTAAGAGGTGAAACTTCTGGCACAGCTGAAGTGCAAACAGCAGTGGTAGAACTCTTCCAGAACCACTTCCACCAACACCCAGCGTGCTGCTGGACATGCTGAGTGCAGAGCTGCTGTGTTTGCTTCGTGCAGTTCAGGAAAGGAAGGGTCAAAACCTGAGTAACTCCCTCCACTCTGATTACTTTCAGCCCAGGATGATGGGACTTAAAGCTAAAAACTGCCCCAGCCAGCCCACTTTGTCCTCACTTTATTCTCCCAGCAATAGTCACCGTGCTCGGCTTTTTCTTCCTGCTGTAAACAGGTGTATATATGTGGTGGGTTCAATGGAAATGAGTGCCTATTCACAGCTGAAGTGTACAATGCCAGAACAGATCAATGGACCTTTATTTCCCCGATGAGAAGCAGAAGAAGTGGAGTAGGTGTGATTGCATATGGAAAACAAGTGTATGCGGTAAGGGAGCAGTGGTGCCAGGGCCATAATGGCACCCGGCACTGCTGGGTTTGTTTGTCTAATGCAATGGAGTTCTGTTAATCTGACTCTCATGCTGGCCACTCACTTCCAAGTGAGATTTAGGGAAGAAAGTTGAATGCAAGAATGGCTGAAATCCCCTGTTAGAATATGGTCACCCTTTTCATTATGAAAAAATAACCCGTGAAGAGCTGCAGCAAAGAAAACGCTGCTGATAAAAGCTTTAGCAGCACAGTGCTGCTTGGTCCTGCTTCCCCACACAGTGCATTTCATATGAAATCTGACAAAAATACTTCTGGGTGCTCCAGAACGAACGAGGGAGCAGTCTGCAAGAAGGGTGCACTGCATTTTGAGGCCGCGCACTCAAAGTAACGTCAGCAAAGCAGGACAAGCTAAAATCCTACACATTCACAGCGTGATTCAGCTGCTTTAGCAAGAGGGGCAGGCCCTATTTCAACCCCACACCTTTGACATTCACAGGTAGGAGGATTTGATGGAGCCAACCGGCTCCGGACCGCGGAAGCGTACAACCCGACTGCCAACACGTGGCGCGCCATCTCCAGCATGTTCAGCCCCCGCAGTAACTTCGGCATTGAGGTGGTGGACGATCTCCTGTTCGTGGTCGGGGGCTTCAACGGCTACGCCACTACTTTCAATGTCGAGTGTTACGATGAAGAAGCTGAGGACTGGTTCGACGCTCAGGACATGAGCATCTACCGCAGCGCTCTGAGCTGCTGCGTGGTGCCAGGGCTGCCCAACGTCGCGGATTACGCTGCCAGACGAGACTAGCGTGGAGCCCTGACAGCAAGGGGGGGTCAGGTGCACTTTGCAGCAAGTCCCCCGTCTGTATCAGCAGCCCCAGTAGCTAATAAAGTCTAATAAGCAGCAAAAGAATGTATGCACTGAATGTAAAAGCAAACAGAGTTGATTCTAACTAGAAGAATAATCAGTAACTAAAGCTTTCATTCCATGGCGCAGAAAACGAACGTGATTTAGAGGTCTGGGTCACACTTCATCTGACAGCTGGAGGCCAACACACAACAGAATGCTACAGAAATAAAAGGTTTATTTTCGTCAGTTCACTTATTACAATATACTCTAATACAGTGTATTTTATGTGAGGAACATTACAGGAGGAGCGTTTCCAACAGCCTACACAGATACTACTTTACCTTACTGGAAGTTAAGTACAGGAGTGCTGCTTGCCCAAGCATTCTCTTGAAGTCTACATTAACACTGAGGAGAGCAGAGCTGCCGTGATCCACAGCGACACTGGACCTACGAGGAGTATCTTACTATTAATGGTCTTCAAACATCTAGTTAGTTCCACACTGTACGTTCATATTAGTAACAGGATTAGATCCTCAGGAGCACTTGTTTTATCACACTGCCACTCAAGACTGTCAAATTAGAGACACGATTTATATTCTAAGATAATTTGGGTGTGGCTGAAAACAGATCCAAGCATCCAACAGTTTGGGCCCAACGAATGGTACCACAGGATTACATGCTGTGTTAAAAACAACCTAGAAAGCTGCTACTCTTTGTGACCCACTCTGTTAACAGTGAGCAACCTGGGCTAAGTTTTATCAAGCATGCTAGGAAACTGGCACGTTCTCTCTATTTCTGGAGTGGTATCTGCTGTGAGTGAGGAAACCCTGCTAAAAATATATACAAAACTAGCATTGTAACAGAGTACTCCACTCCTTATAAAACAGTATCTACACACGTGGCACCCACCCAGGAGTGAGTGCAGGGCCCACCCGGAGCTGGGCAGTGCGGGTCCTACTTTGCTAACACCTCGGGCAGACAGGGCATGAAATGTTCTGTGGCAGGTATCCAGAACAGCTATGGAGGTACAACTGTCTAAGGAAGAACACCATCCCATGTTCCTCTGCATTTGCAAGGACAGGAATCAGCCCTGTAGTGATCTTCATGAGGTTTAACCAGCTCTGCAGACACAGCAGAGGGATCCCCAAGCTGCTGCTTATAGGATTCCTGCTTTTTTTAATGAACACTCTGCAAGTTGGGCCACGATGCTTTTGTTACACAATTCACAGGTTAGTGAGCTAAATTACAGCTGAATTCAGTTCTCCACACTGACAGGTGAGGCAGTGGACAGTGAGACTCATCAGTTAGGAACTGTGAATGCAGCTGGGCCACTGAAAGTCAAGGCTGTAAAAACCCAACTGCCTAAAAATTGCACAGCATTGGCCTAAGATAGCAAACTTAGCATAAGTCAGAGCAAACCAGTGCTGCCCACAGTGCAAACAGGACACAAACACAGTGCATCACATACAAACCACGGCTGGCATTCACACATTAAGCTGCCCAGATATGAAGCTGGGAGGAATGTCTGTAGTGAAGCAGACAGCTTGTCTGCCATGCTCAGGTCCTCTGCTGAGTGCAAATAGCAGTTTTGCTTAGAAAAAGACTGCAAGAAGTTTGCTCTTGCATCTGACTCAGCTGCACACTGCATCATGCTGCTTAGTTAATATTCCAAAATCACAATTTCAGTGTTTTTCCCCATGAACTGTCCCAGATTTGTTGGCTCTGATGGAGCGGCGCTGCTTCCACAGAGTAAAGTCAGCACGGATGGAATACATAACCTGTTCTTGTTGCTCCTGTGCAAAGCACCTTAAATTCAGCTGCCATTTAAGTTAAACCAGAATTCCAGCATTAATGCTGTGAGGCATTTGCATGCAGTGCACCCACAAACCCTCCTGCAGGGGCAGTAATCCTTAAACTACTGTGGCCAACCCTGCAAGAGCTTGTGGGCCAAACTCCATGGATTAACCCCTTCCTGAGGGCCTGCATGAGCTGAATTGGCAATGATCATTACTGAACAGCCTTACACCTGAATAAGCTTAACCATTTCCTCTCTTGCATTAAACCAGCACTGTACAACTTAATCTGCCATTGCACAGTGATCTAACTGGCACGTACAATATGGGATGGTTACTACTGGTAAGTAATTAAAAATGAACTGTTAGATTTTCAAGGCTATTTTTACAGGGCCGGGTCATTCTCCCATTACTAAAAGAACAGATATTGATGTCAAAGCAGCAGGTGAACTGCTAAGTGGAGCATTAAGGATAGTACACATCACAGAGACCTTTACACATTATGCAGTTGACTTACCCTTACCCAGAGTTTCACATATGATCTAGGTTGCCTGCTGAATTGGAAAATGAGAAGTATCAGTTCAGAGAGCTAAACAGTAAAAAACAAAGAGAAACACAACAAAACATAAACCAAAAACTGTTTAGAAAACCTTTTTCAAAGAAGTTCCCCACGTCAAAAGCACCAGCAAATTATCACAGGAACCAAAGACAGTGCACAGCTCCTTAATCAGTGTCTGCCTACTCAAATGCTGCAGCGCCCTGCTGCCACCTCCCCTCCCCTCATATCCTGAGTTAGGCCACACATGAAAACCTGGAGCATCCAAACGAAGGGAAGGACGAGGAAGAGGAGGAGGAAGGAGGGATGCACTGAACCCACCAGTAATGACAGCTGTCCTGGAGCTCTGCAGGTCAGGGAGTGCTCAGCAGGACAGCAAACAGCAATACTGCAAAGGAACAATGTGACCTTTTCCTTGGGGGTACAGCACATAAACCAGAGCCAAGCAGGGCCCTGGCTGATGTGAATCTACCCCATAACAGTTTTAATCAACTGAAATCTTACTCTCTAAAAATATTTAGAGGCTGTAAAATCTCCAAACGCATCTCAAAATCCTTATGCCATAAGTAACTGCGAGCCAGCAGTGTCCCTGTGAGAACAACAAGCACTGATTTGTTAAGGAGCACTGCAGCACTGCTAATGGAAGCTCTGTGGGACAGTACACTGAAGGCAGAAGGTATCGATTGTCAGAGGCAGGCTGCAAACAGGCTTGTGGGGGTTCTTCCCAACACTCCTTCCCTACAATTAAATGTGTACAGCATTTCAGAAAGGACTGACAAGTAGCTCAAGTTCAATCTATTCCCGTGGGATAATGTCATTCTTACTTATCCACATGGACAGGAGGGAATAGTTGATTTTGGTGCATGACTGCTACTCTGGTTTTCTCTCCTCTGAAGCTCTCAAAGAAACTCAAAGCCTCTCCAGAGATACCTGAAAAAGATCACAGTCCCAAGTTCTCTCTCTCAGCAAGTGTCTGATGCTCTACTAATCAACCTTTCACAAGTGAACTCTGCAGCCTCCCTACAACATACAAAATATTTAAGACATAGAAACATCCTGAAGTACTTCTATAAAGATTGTGCTTTCATTTCCATACGTCGTTATAACTATTGCACTCGCCTCCAACTTGAGAAAGCCAAGTACACTGACATCAATACCACGCGAAGTTTTGTCTCTGAGAAGGAGAATCAAAGGAATGTCAACATATTAAGTGCAAATACAGCAGGTGCTTCCAGCACACACAAGTGTAACTGCTAAATTATTAGACAGAGATCTCTAACTTTCAAAACAGAACTGTAAGAGGCTGACGCTACAGAAATCCTTGAAAACAAAGATCTGTGTCATGGTCTGTTACAGGAAAGCAGGTTTTTCATGGGCACTGTTAAGTTGGATTCAGTTTTTCAATTCCCATTCATCCTCAATTTCTGAACTTTGTAACATTCAGCACATAAAAGATGCCACTTTTACAGATCAAACCTACTCACCATCCTGACGTCTTATAAAGACACAAAATGCCAAGCAAAACAGTTCAGCACAGTATTTCCTAAACTGCCTTCATCAAGAGGAACAACCCAGAAACTAGCACTCAATCTGTGAGCGTAGCATTCTCTGGAGGCTTAAAGTGTGTTGGTGTATCTCCTGCATCTGTCTTTCCTGCATTTGTCTGATTCTGTCTTTTTGCCACATCAGGTTTTGTGGCATTGGATACCTCTGTGTGCCCTGCAAGCACCTGAAGGGAATTCTGACGTGGCAGGCTGTCGCCCTGCAGCGAGGCTGAGGCATGGGAGGCAGAAGCATCCAGCGCTTTCTCTCAGCACAGTAGCGATACGCCTCCTTCCTGTACTGCTTGTCAATATCATCACTGTTCTTCCACCCCCCAATGATGAAAACATCATCTTTATAATAACAAATAGCTGCCCCTTCAATGCTAAGGACCTCTGGGGGTAGGCTTTCAAGTATCTCATCTGAGGCCCTGCCAGAGATCTTCACCTTGGCTTCCTCGTTATCTATAGGGTAACTCTTGGGGCAGCAGGATGCTGTATGGTAAAAGTTTGTGTTTGCAACTGACATCTGAAAAGAGCAATAATTATCAATGAGTGGCAGAGACTCTACGTCCTGCCACTGCCTCGTTTCAGCATCGTATCTGATAATAACTGCCCTCAAGCTATCTTCACTATCACCGTCAACTGGGGTACGGGCAGCGACATAAACAAATCGGTCTTCTACAGAAACAGCTTTGACATCACGGAGGATCTTTGGTGCTGACTCCAGGTTATGCCACTTGTCTTGCTCGGGATTATAAACAGCTACATCTTTAAAGCCAGGACTGAAATTGCCATGTCCACCGATACTGTACAAGTTTCCTTTAACTTCAGTAAGGCCAAAGGAATGTTTTCTGGTTATTAAATTTGAGACTTGCTCCCAGATATTTCTGTTTGGATTATACCTTTCTACAGTCTTGGCAAATCCTGGTTCCATGGAGCCAGCCACATAAACATAAGACTCTGTCACAGCAACAGCATGCCCATCGAGGTGGTTATGTATGTGTGGCAAGTTTACCCACCTATCTTCATCGATGAAATACCCCACACACTCACTTAAGTAATCTCCTCCCTCCGACACACCACCGATCACCATAATGACATCCATGTTTTGTCCAAAACGCGGCAGCAACGCGACAGGACAGGCGGAGTGCTGCAGGTTACCAGACTGCAAGTTCTCAGACCTCAGGGCGTGACTCTCCACGGCGTCTGACACCAGCCTGACACAGGCCTCGTTGCTGGACACCAGGCGCTCGGATTTCACGTGGCGGGTCAGGTACGTGGGCTTCATCTGGGACAACCTCAGCAGCTTAAAAAGTTCTTCGAAGTACCTCTCTCTTTCCTCAGGGCTCTTCTGAACCCACTTCAAGACGGTCTCAAAGAGGATTTCTTCCGAGTCCACCGTGATCTCTGAGTCGGACAGCCAGTCCCTGATGAGGTGGAAGGGCAACGTGTAGAACTCCTCGTCCTGGATGACTCTGTGGAAGTTCCTGCGGATCATGTCCTGCGCCCGGAGCGCCAGCTGGCTCAGCGAGTACATGTGGGCCAGGCTGTGCACCGCCACGCAGTTGGAGAGGTTCAGCTTCTTCTTGAGGAACTCGCCGCAGAACTCCTTCAGCCGGGTCAGCAGGAACCTGCGGGACAGACGGACGTGAGGCGCTGCCCGGCGCTGCCCGGCCCGGCCCGGCCCCGCCCCGCTCACCTGTCGGCCATCTCCAGCACCTCGTGCACGTTGCCGGGGCTGACGCGGATGGCGCCGGTGTACATGAAGCCGATGACGGCCTCCACCGTGTCGGGGTCGGGGCCGCCCTCCGAGCTCCACTTCTGCAGCTCCACGCGGCCCGAGCGCGACTCGGCGAAGCCGCCCGAGAGCAGCGGCGTGAAGTACTCGGTGGCGGCCGCCAGCACGGAGCGGTGCGCGCGGTACTCGCGGGCCGCCCCGGGCCGTCCCCCGCCGAACGCCAACGTGATGTCGCAGTAGAGGCCGTGGCGGCGCTGCTCGTTCTGCCGCCACGCCAGGTCGGAGCAGTGCGCCGGGCACCCGAACTCCTCCGCCTCCGCCTCCCCGTCCGCTCCGCCGCCCCGAGGGCCGCCGCTCTCCTCCTCCGCCGCCGGCGGACCGGGCTGAGGGGAAGCTGCGGCCGCCGCCATCTTGTCCGATATGGCGGGCTGCGGCTGCGCGGTGCTGCCCCCTGGCGGAAAGCGGCGGGGGCGGCGCGGTGGGGGGGCGGGGGGCGGCGGCGTTCGCGCCGTCCCTGCGGGCGCGGGAAAAGCTGAGGAGAGCGCAGAACGCGGCGGAAGAGACCGCGCCCTCAGAGCCGCGCGGCGCCGGGCGGGGGCGCTCCGCTGCCGCTCCTCACGGGCGCCGCCGCCGTGAGGGCCGTGCCCCGCAACGCGCTCCTGCCCTCCCCCCACACCCACCCCCCACTTTTCTTGCTCTAATTTGGGAGCTTCCAGCCCTTGGCCCACGGTGACACAACAAGACAGGCGAAATGGGGTTTTTATTCCTTGCCCTCCGCTCCCCCAGCAGCAGGAACGCGGCGCAGGGAGGTGAGCAGTGCGGCGTTTATTGGAGCTCGGCTGCAGTACACGGACACACAGAGCACTGAAGGTGTTACTGAGATTATTTTGGCAGCTGCAGCTAACATAGGAGGGCGACATGCCGTGGAGCAGCAGCTGAGTAGTAAAGGAGGAATTGTTTGCATAAATACAGGCACTGGAAGAGTAGTTTCACAGTTTTAACAGCAGTATATGGTATAAGTTTACATTTTAAGTTACTACACCAACGTTTGAGTAACATAGGTTATACATGCAGCAGTGGTCCCACTATTCAGGATATGATTAGACCGATGAACACACAGTAAACAAACTGAAAAACAGCCCCAGACAGCCCCACACTAAACAGCCCACAACCCCCAAATGACAGCTTATGGGAACAATGGGTACTCCCCCCATCAGAGACAGTTCAGTACAGTTCCATATCCATGAGAAAAATTCCCCCTACAACCATTAAAATCTTTCCTGGAAACAAAACTAGAGTAGAAAAAAATAACAGAATGAGAAACAGTATTAAATACAGCAGGTAACATGGAACAGCACGAGTTTTGGTTTGACTATGTTTCTATTCTTACAGAACAGCTCAGCTGGACAGCTCAGTGTCTGCACCAATGGCCTTTACACATCAAAGTCCCATTTGCTGCTGTCTTCTGTGCAGGCTTCCAGCTTCCTGAAGCAGCATCTGAGGCACCACTGCTGAGCCTCACATGGTCATGTGCTCCGGCAAAACATAGGATATGTCGTCCCATGGGTGACGGTACAGACCCTGCTTCAATCTCTTCTGATCCAGGTAGTGTCCTAAAAGGAGAGAGTCTTTGTAACGTTTCTGAGCTTCCTCCTAATCTTACTTTGCCTTGAAACAACTGTGATTTCTGGATTCCTACAACTAGTATTTCACAGACTGAAACCCCACACGTTCACATCTCCCTTCTGTTCATGGCAACAGGGCATGTTCCTGAAGGATGGAAGTGGCAGAAACACAGCAAACTTACCAATGAATCCCATACTCCTGCCTAGTACAAAGATACCATTAAGAGCTCCTATATCGATATATTCATCAGCTTCTTCCCTGGAAGAAAAACAAAACTACTCAGTGTCTGTTTTGAAGCTCTGGCCCCACACAAACAGACAGTATGGCTCCTATTGTTTATTACAGGACCATGATTCAAGAGAGAAACATTTACCGTGTAAAAGAGCCACAGTTCCTGAGTACATCCACAAAGGCAACTCCAATAAAGCCATCCACATTCAGGATGAGGTTTGGTTTCTGAAGGAAACACACAGATAAAGATGTCAACAATGGCAAGTGAAGCTCACCTGGTAATCTCCATACCCATGAGTAATTTGAAGGTTGCCATAGTGGTGGACATGCACACCAAGTGATACAGAGGCTGTCTGACTGTGAGAAACAGCTGTGCTTAATGTGAAGGATGGAAAAACAGCCCCAGACAGGGCTGTGCTTCATTTAATCCACAGAAATTATCTACCACCACCCCTCATGTGCTGAGTGCCTCTCACCACAAGAATCCACACTTCCAGACTACTGCAGATCACTCTGATAACAGGTTTGGGTCTGTTCAGTGTTTTCTTCATGTCCAAATGTCTCCAGCCTTATAAAACTGTAGTTGCCCTTCAATAGTTTATTAAGCTCTGCTCTTAAAATGCATTATTAACCCCTGGTCACTCCTCCCCCAGGAGGGAAAAGCTTGTGACAAGAGAAATTCTAGCACATTTCACCTTGGAAGTTGTAATTTTTTCTACTTCGAGTGCATAATCCAACAGCGGCGTGGCAGGGAAATGCTGCTTCACGTAGTCTTTGAGAATCTGAACTCTCATGTCTGGGTTATTTATCTGCAAGTCAGAAACAAAGTTAGTGATGCATGTAAGCACAGATACCTGCTGTTAGATTCACTATTGACAGCTTTAGAGTTAAGCCCTGAGAACTACCAAACGCTGCCTCTGAGAGCTGCTGGCTTTCTTGCCTTCATTTCCTCCCCATTTTGATAAACAAAACCAGAACACATACACCAGAATGAAAACACACCTCCACTATGTACTAACAATGCAGTTTTCTTACAGATTTGACTCTGTGTCCAATGCCCATGATCAGTTTCCCTTCTTTCTTCATCTTATTCACAAATTCCATAGGGATAATCCCACTGTCAAAAGCTTTGCTGAACATTTTAGCTGCAGCATCCAGCGCTCCACCAAACCGGTCACCCTGGGTTCAAAACACAAAGGGAATTACAGCAAAGCACTCCACAAGCAAAGGTACAAAACAAGCACAGGATTATCTTCCCCATCACCCATGACTGTCCATGAGGCAATCATGAAATCAAAGTTGGGCAGGGATCTGGAACAAAGTGTCATGAAGTGCCAGTACAGAGCCACACCATCTGCACTAGAGATGGCACAAGGGAGGGAAATACAGTCTGAATCATTACTTGTCAGTACTAGAGTACATCAGGCAACCACAAAGGCACAATTTTGACAGCAATTTGGCTTCTGTTGAATTTTTCCAGACTCAAACATGAGACAAGATAGACTCATTCATAGAAAAATGGACTAGATTTCAAACCTAAAACAGATTATCCGAACAGTAAATTATTCATTTTCTTCCAGCAAATCTTTACTTTCACCAGCTATTAGCATGGAATTTAACAGAAACCCAAACTATGAATGAGCAGACAGGAACCAGTGCATGGCTCCACAGCTGCTGCAAAATAATAAAACTAGGACTGGGTAGTGTAACAAAACCCAATCTTCAGTACTCACAATAGTAAGGAGGCCTGAAGTGAGACTTGAAACAAGATCTTTTCCAGCTCTTGCACAGACAATAGTGTTGTGGGCTCCAGATACAGCAGGCCCATGATCTGCTGTTACCATCAAACACATCTCAATGAACTGGCAGGCATACTTTGGTAACCTGAGCAAGAGAGAGACCGAAGTCATTTATGGTAAAGAAAACGAGACACTCAGTATTAGACTGGACAGTAACATCTATTTTAAGATAGAGGGAGCAGTGGAATCACAGTACCCATCAGTGCATCCTAGTTCCTGTCTTTTCAGGGATCAGTGAAGTTATTCTCTCTCCACAGGAGCTATTTAGCTCAGGACTGAGGGTCACTTTGACAAGCTGAGTCTGTAAATGATCAGTGAGCTCTGGGGTCCCCATGAGCAGCTTCCAGAGTAACACTAGGCTGCACTTCTGTTGAGCTAGACATCCCAGCTTGTGCCAGGAATGCCTCTAACAACAGCACCATCAGGCAGTGGCAGCAAGAACTTGTCATTCAGAAGGTTCCCCACAGGCTGGCTAGCTAACGTTGGCAGAATCCTCAGGCTCTCCAGGGTTGAAATGGCAACCACAGTAAGCCAGTACTTAAAGAGCATGATACAAGACTAGTGGAAATCTCCATCCCAAAGATGGAACATACTGTACAAAGCCTAAAGATGCTGATGTGGTCTCAAAGGTGCAGATACAGTGATGACATTTCCAATGAGTCTGTATTCACAGAAAAACCCTGGTTTTACTTTTATTCATTAATAGACTTACAGGCACAAGTAAAACCTCAAGCTAAAAGGTCCAGGCTTCCACAAAAGCTGCCTCACCTCCTTTGAAACCAGAGCAGGCCCAGAACCCCTCCAATTCCCATCTCTTCTTTGAAGACTTCAGTGATTGGCATGCCAGCATAAATCAGCTCCTGACCTCTCTCATCACAGATGCTTGTCATAAAGGAAGCCGGCTTGCGGATCAGACCCAGCTCCTACAACCACAGCATAAAGATGGGATCTTAAACAATGCTCTTCAGAAACAAGGGGCAGCAGGAGGCTTAAACTTGCCTTCAGGGCAGGTTCCATAACCTAGAACCAGTGCAGCCAGTGAGCTCACTGACAACACTATAAAGCCCAAGGTGTAATCCCAAGCCAACACCATTACCATTAAGCATCCAGAATTATACTGAACATCCCACCTGCTGCCTGCGGAAACAAGAATCAAGTGAAGCAGCATAGCTCACCCTTGCCCAGGAATAATCCATTGGCACAGTTGGAGGAGGAACTTCCGCAGCTGGTTCAATCACTCTTTTTGCCACAAGATCCTGATAGACAGATCTGGGGGGGAGAATCCTTTTGTTAATTTAAGTCCTTTTGAGTGACAACTGAGATCATCTTACTCTAGACCTTAACAACTCAGAACAAACTGAAGTACTAAGCAGGACAATATTCCTTATCAATTTAAAGTCAGTGTCCTAGTAGTTTTCATCCCCCGCTCAAGCAACTTACTGAATGACCTCTCCCAGCTCATCAAAGCTCCGGGGAACAAACACACCAGCTTCTTTCAAGGCTTGATTCTTTGCAACAGCAGTTTCAGAAGCCTGGTTGGCACAAGCTCCTGCATGGCCAAACTGCACCTACAAACAACAGAAGTGACATCAGTAAGGAATGCAAGTTGTTTACCTGTAAAGGAGTACATAACTGAATAGGAAACTGGTCACGGGAATACCACACTGCACAACCTGCCTTCTAATTTGGCCTAACAAAACTCCTGGCTACAACTGCAGCTAACTGTCTGCTCGAGGACCCTCGGGATGCATTTATGGACACGCTGACTTCTCTGGGAACCTCCAGTGGCAAACTAAAGCAAAAAGTTTATTGTTGATACTTATGTTCTACATGTTTAGTTGCTATGGCTTACGTGGGAGGAGCTGGCTCTTTTCCCCTTCTGTCACAAATAAATACACTCCCACTTTTGCACGTACCTCTGAAGAGAACATGGTGGCACAGGTACCAATACACCAGCACACCACTGGCTTGGTGATACGGCCTTCTTTAATACCCCTACAGATCTTGTACTCCTCTGTGCCTCCAATCTGTAGGGAGAAAGAGTTGATCTCATTTAAAAGCTTTGCACTTCTTTTAGAAACCAGCTCTGCAATGCACACGGAAACAATTTTTGGCCCTTTTTGCACTCTATAACCGTTTCAGGCTTTATTTTTAAACTGAGAATGAGTTTAATCAGAAGAAATTGAATATATTCAAGAAGCATGAAATAAAACTTCAGATTTCAAGTAACAGTATGAGGAGCTGCCACTCAGTTGTAGTTGTTAGTTATTATTATTCTTGCTGCTGGTAAAACTCCACTACTGAGTTCTGGAAGCTCCTCTCTCAGATAGACCCCACTCACCTCTCCAAGTACTACAATCATTTTCACTCCTGGGGTGTCCTGATAACGCAAGACATGATCCATGAAAGTCGAACCAGGATACCTGGGTAGAAAACAAGGGGGAATGATAGTTTAATTTCTTTCAGGAAAACTTATGAAACAAGACAAGTGAACTGCCAGCCCGCCCTTCACTCCCACACAACCCACAATTCAAAGAGCTGCTTCTGCTGACTGAGTTGATAAGTGGTTTCAGGCTCCTACCTGTCTCCTCCAATGGCCACCCCCTCATAGACCCCATCAGTGGTTCGGGAAATTATGTTGTTGAGCTCATTAGACATTCCTCCAGACCGTGAAACATAAGCCACACTGCCAGGACGGTACAGTTTTGATGCTAAGATATTATCGAGCATGCCTCCTGTGTTGCCTATCTTGAAGCAACCTGGTTTGATCCCACCAACCTACAAGAAAATGACAGAAAGATGTAAAGCCCTTTAAAACAGACATGAGAGTTAGGAACACCTCTGTAAAACAGCCTTCTGTCAGCATCTATCCAAACAACAAAGACAGTAATGTGACCTTAAAATGGTCAACTAACACACACTCCATGCAGCTACAGACAAATGGGTGGTAGGATATACTCTGTCCATCAGGGAAAACTGATGTGAAGATTAAGACAGGATGGATGAGAGGAGGAAGGTCATCAGTTCTTACAGTTGCAGGCCCGATGATGGTGACTCCTTTTTTATCAGCTGCCTTGATCAGCTTGCGTGTCAGTGCCTCTGGAATGCCCTCAGCTATAATGGCAATGGTGCGGATCTGCAGCGAGATAAGGAAAGCCATCAGCACCCCAAACAAACTCCTGCTTGCTTTCTTCTTTCTTCCTGGATCCCTCACTCACCTGGGGATAATTCATAGTTTCAATTGTGCTGTCGTAAGCAGAGCGTAGAGATGCAAAGTTGATGAGAACATCCACCTCTGGGTGCTTCCTCATGGCATCAGACATGTTCTTGTAGACGGGGATCAGGATTTCTTTGTGGCCCCAATAGAATTTCTGCCTGTGGTCACCACTGTGAAGGGGAAGATGAAAAAGCCCTGTCTTTTAAGGTTGCTGGAAAAACAAAGGGATACAATGCATGCAGATAGAGGAGTTTACAAACCCCAATTCTGATACCAAGACTGACTGTGAGACACTCACTAGCAAGTGAGTGTGTGTGGGGAGGGACCATACTAACAGCAGAAGGTTCTTCAGAGTATAGAACAGAGCAGCATATGGAAGGAGACGGGCTAATGGGGACAGAGGCATCCAGCAAGATGAATAAGCTCTCCCACAGTGAAGTTACCAGAGCCTTAATTCTACTCCAAGCTGGAAGACAGAATGAGGCACAGAAAGAGTAATGAATGAGATGCATGCAAAGCTGTGTTACTGGACTGGAGCAAGTACTGGGCTAGGGGACAACAGGAAAGCAGTATCTGTGACAAACAGTCAGGACAGCAGTGCAGGGGCCAGTCAGTTCCACTGCAGTGGGACTCCTCACCCTGCTCTCTGCACGTTCAAGGAGAGGCATCTAGGAAAGTTACTAGGTGTGGTAAACTAACTGGGACTGGCTGAATTCTGTACTACTCAGTCATTGAGGAGCCCAGAGATACTGGCCATTTCTACACTGTTATGTTTGTAACAGAACATTTCAGGTTTTGCCAGTTCAGCCTGCTCCAGAAGGTCAAGCAGAAACACATAATTAATAGACAGCTTTAAACTTTTTATCCCTGTGGTTTTCTCCTCATTAAGTGACTGCAACGCTGCAAGGAGTTGCTACTCATCTACAGAAGCAGCTGTGCCTGGGCTCCATTTCAGTACCCTGAGGTTTGCACTCGTTGAGAAGGTGTTACAGAGCTGCAATTACCATCAGCACTGCAGACCAACAGCACAGAGTACTTAATGGACCAGAGAGGCAAAGTTCTCCACAGGATGGAGCTTGATTAGACATCAGCTACCCTGGATGTCTATCAACAACACAAATTACACCAATCTCTTTCCTTTTTGTGCTCTCATCTCACTGTCTCATCAGCAGGCCAAGTCAGTTGCTCCTTTCTCTCCACTACTAGCTCTGTTCAAGGAAGACCTTCCCCATCCCTCACACATGTGATGCATAAGCTGCTCTGTTGCCTCTCATCTCAGCAGCCACGGAGGGTCCTCCTGAGGTCAATCTGAAACACTGACTTCTGAACCCACTGGTTGCAGGGAGAAGGCCAAAGCAGGAAAATATCTCAGTACAATGGGGTTCTCTTGAAGGACCTACATGCTTCCTGCCTGCTGAGAAGCTGCAACTAATACAGTGAAGAGTTGGAACCAGAGAATTAGGATTTATTTTTGTAAATAATTTGGTGTGACTACATGACAGATTGCCATGGCCTGATCAGCAAAGCTGCTCTGATTCTGGTTAATATGTGGAGGCAAAAAACACCAGCCACGACAGGCACAAATGAAGGTGTCAGACAAGTATGCAGCTAACAGTGGATCAGCAGAAGAGGCCGTGTGTGTCCTTAGTGCCTCTGGCTAAGCTAGTCAGCTGCTACAGAAAAAACTTAACTAGCAATCCCTTCCTCACTTTGGAAGGAAGGAACAGAGTTTGGACACCCTTGGAAAGAACACATGTGGGACCTGAAACATGCTATGCAGCTAACATTAAGCTAACTTAGAGCAGCCTGGAATCAGCAGTCAAGGGAAGCAGGAAGCAGTCTGCAAAGCCAACCCGATGGTGGAAGGGAGCATAGGAGAAAATGTAGAAGCAGCAATGATAGGTAGGGCAGAACTACACTAAAGAACAGAGACTGAAGGAGGAGGAAGCTAACAGAAGTATCTGAGGAATGCAGTTAGAAAAATAACACTGTTAACACAGGCTACTTACGTGAATGGATAAACCATGGCAGCTACAGAAGGTTCATCCCGAGAGCAGATATAGTCAAAGTCCAGCATTCCCTGCACAGCTCGGGTCTGCATTCCCCAGATGATAGCTTTGGTGTGACGGCTGAACAGCGTTGTAGCTTTACCTGCTCAGAAAGAGAGTGGGGAAAAAAGAAAACAACAACACACTCCAAATGTACATCTGTGCAAGACAAAAAAAAACTTTGCTAACTGTCCACTGAAAGCCTCCCAGATAAGTGTATTCCCCCTCCTCCCTCCAAACTAAATCCAACAGCTGAGCTGCAGGATGTAGTAGCCACACTGCCCAAATTAAGGAAGAAGCTGCAGATGAAGCAGCATCCTCCTCCTCTTCCTGGGATTCTGAACACAGCAGCCAAGTTTTGGGTTTCACAAAATGGACAAGTGCATAGGCACAGTGTGGGAGCTGGTGTAAGACAGGAGAGATGTGAAGCAAGAACTGCCTCTTCCTCGCATCCCTCCCAGATGGATTTATTCTGCAAAGTTGAAGAGGAAGGGATCTTTTTATTTCATTACATATGGTCTCTGATCTGTGGGACCCACAGGAGATTTGCCTCCTGCATCTGTCAGGGTGCCATGTGATGGTAGGAAACAAAAAGCAAAATGCAGGAAATGAAAGAGACAGAGCAAAGGAGCACTATGTTACTCAGCTTTTGTTTTCAGTTTTCTGATATCAGAATCCAACACAAACACAATGGCTCTAAGAATTTATATACAGCCCAAAACTTTGGCTTTGAGGGACAGAGTCACAGGAAAGGCAACCATTCAGCAAGTGAAGATGAGTTATTTGCTTCAAGTACACTTACACCACTTGTCACAGCAAGATGTTGAGTTCCTCCCTTGGACTCCATACAGAGTTCATTTTAAAACTCTAATTCTGAGCTGATCTCAGAGTCAGCCTACAGCTGATCTCTTCTGGGCTTTGAATCAAAAGTAGTCAGCATGAGGGAATAAATAAGATGGTATTCTCCCAGCACTAGCAATATATCAGTCACTATTTGCTCCAACACAACACATTCATAGTACAGATGCACTGCTATGTGACTTGTGCCTAGGAAGCTGTCTACCCTACAAAAATCCCTTCAATTGATCATCTTGCAGGTGTCTACAAGGAATGGTATCTGCACCCATAGGAAAACACAGGCTGCAAAAGGTGATATTGTTTGTCCAAAATTATACAAAGAACAAGATTCTCCTGCTGTCTCCACTCTTACGGTAGGGAAAAATAACTGGAAGTTTCACTTTGATTCAGAAGTTTAATCTCATCTAGCACTGAGATGGTGCTTCAGGTTCCTGTAATTTCATTGGGCACAAGCTTTAATGTCCTGTTGAACCAATAAGGTAACAAGAACACTTCATTCATTGACTTTTCTGTGCCCTTCAAGGCTCATAAGCAGGGTATCTGCCCTATTATGTTTCCCTTTAAAATGAAGTATTAGTTATTAGGAATATTGAGTGAGTCCTTTCTGAAAGTGGAGGTAGCTTTTCACAGTATGCTAGGGTTGTTTTTCTCCCAGGTGGTTATGGAAGTGGAGAGAAGGTGAAGAAAAGCAACTTGGAAACCTCTCCCTCCATCCCCAGGAGGGAACATTTTTTGTGCAAAGGAATATGTCATCTGCACTTCAAAAACAATGGAAATACAGTGCTAGCTAAATATGCTGGCAGGGGGGAAGGGAAGGACTGGACAACACTGCAAAATTTTGGAGAGAAAAAACAGCAACAAAAACTGAAAAGTCAGCTGCCAGCAAGGCCAGACACACTCAGGTAGTCACGCATGTCCTACCTGTACCAGGTCTTGGAGCTGGGACTGAATCTGTTAAAGAGAGAATCACTCATGCAACAATATGACACAGTTGGCTGCCATCACCCCACTGGGGCACCTGTGACAGAGTGCTCATTGTAGCTCCCCTCCTCCCCACAGCTCAAAGCTTTTGGGCTCTGCTTTGTTAAAAACACACACAAAAATCCCACAAGCAGACTGATGCACTCCCCACTGTACTTTCTCTCCAAATCAAGTATTCTCCACAGTGCAAGCTACATGACTCACATCTTCAAAGCAAAAACTCTGTGCACTGTGATTAAGAGAGCAGTATTTGTTTCGTGTTGTGCTTCACTGGAGTCAGATCCAAATCCCACTGTCATTGTGTTACACTACTGCAAGTGAGATCATTATCTCCTCACATTCAGGGGAGCAGCAGAACAGTTCCATGCTCTCTCCCTACCCAGTTCTGCTGCTTTCCTCTTACCCAGTAAGGCTTCCATGAAATACAACCAGGAGACTCCAAAGCTCAAGCATGTCACCATGCTAGAGAAGCCTCCTACAAACTCTGGAACAAAAACTAACAAGCGAAAAAGCCAGCAAAGAAATCCTGCCACCAAACACACACAGAGGAACTTCAGATCCTAAATGTTTGGTCACTGCATCACAGCTCCTACTGAACTGATATGATTTTCAGTACTGTTCATAGATAGTTCATTCATCGAGAAAGCTGCAACATGTACCAAGGACTTTGTGAATACCCACACTGTTCCAACAAGGTTCCATGTTAACACCCCACACAGAAACCTAAATGGAAAGCAGACCTCAGCTCAGCAGCCACAGCAGAAACTCTGTGCTGCTGTCTGCTGGCCTCACGGAAGGGGACATGGTACAGTTACAGTTCTGAAGTGGTCGTGTTTGCTGGAAAAGAACATCACTGCAGATCAAGGCAGCTTTGACTCACCTCGCGTATGAGTTAGTTGCACAGTAAGGGACAACATTCTAAAAGCAGTTAAAAAGGCAGACAGGTACTGCAAAACTACCTCTGCTTATATCCAAATAAAGCTTTTATCAAGTCCACACTCTCTTCTGGAGCAGAGTAGAACAGCTAGCAACCATTTCTGGACTTACCAAGAGGTGCTGCTGGCTTTGCCTTCTTGGCTGGAGCAATATCATCAGGCTTGGATTCGGAAAAAGAAGCTGTTCTGCTTGGTGCTGGAGTCTGAAAGATTCAGAGGTCAAATCAATAAAGGACAGCATGCCAGACAAGGCTTCCCAACATCAATTTCTGGGGCATTTAACAGAAGATGGTCACTTCGACTATGCTACCCTCTGAAGAAAACAATTTTGAGATTGAAGTCAAGAGGGAAAACTCTTAAACACCCAAATTCCCAGCAGGTACAGGAGTCACATTCTTGCTATTGAAGGGTCACACTTTCTGCACAAGTGAAGTGAGTATCAGAGGGTCCTTGGAAAATCACACACAGTCACTAGTTTTCCCTCAAGTTTTTAGCTGCACAAACGGACAGTGGCTAAAATCTGTTTCTGACCCATTCAGACAGAGGAAGCTGCTTCCAGGAGGCTCCTGAAAAAGGTCTCCCTTTCACAGAGGGGGTGGGGGAGCTCACCGAAGGGCTGCCACTGGCATTGAGGAGGAAGTTGGCAGTGTGGGCTGCAGTGGGGGGCTGGTTGGGGATGGGTCGATGGCCGAGTGCCATCCCCACGATTGCAGTCATGTGAGTCTCTGTGCCAAAGACGTGGATGGGGATCCCCGTGGTCTTCCCTGCACATGCATACAAAAACAGACAGTTTTGGGCAGAGGAAAAAGAACCACCATCTGCCAGAGTTAAGTATTTAGCCTCAAAAAGGTTCCATACAAAGCAGGTGGAAGAAACAAGAGATGACAACAACACTGAAGGGAATGGACGGTCCTTACCAACTTCTCCCATGACACGCAACCCTTCCTGGTAGTTTGGGCCTCCTCTCCGCACAAAGATCCTCACCTCATGCTCTTTCAGGGGGCCTTGGTAATCCTTAATTGCTCTAACAATGCCCTGAGAAAGAAACAAAGGACAAGTGAGCTGAGTAGCCTAATGTTAACACATGTTAATCATCTCAAGAACTGCAAGGGATACAGTCAGCATCAGCACAACACGACTGGACAGAACTGGGGTTGCTGACTGCAGGCATTTGCCAGTACTTCTGAACAGTCACCCACCTTAAAAGTGGCTGCTACATTAGTGAAGTTAGCAATGCTGCCTCCAATGATCAGGATTTTGCCTAAGAGAAAAAACAAGTATAAATAAAATAGCATTAAGAACACATTAAGAACACAGTGTACCTACTGCAAAGACCAGGAAGTAGTGCAGGACAAAAAGCAACTACACTGTGGTTCAGACTAATTAATAGTTTGCAGTAAGTTGTGTTTAACACAGCTCGGAAGATAAGTTTTGCATCAGGCAAGAACTTTTCTGATAAGAATCTCTTCAATTACATTTGTGCTCTTTGCTATGTGTAAAACTACAAAGAGTATCCCTGAAGCAAGAGCTAACAGAAATCCATCACTGTATGTTAAGACACTAAGGTAGCTGTAAGTGTAGCAACAGACCAGATTTGTTTGTATGGCTCAAAGCATACGGGAGAAAAAACATCTTGGCTAGCTTATTGCAGTTTCTGTGGACCCACCTCCAGTGACTTTCTTACCTTCAGGGTGTTTCTCTCGTGTCATGAGGGAGAGGATAGTCTTGGCATAGTCATAGGTCTGCTGCTCACTTGGGGCTCCTGAGTACTCACCATAGTTAGCCAGTTCATTCACACCCCCCAGGTCACAAATAGTGTCACTATTAAAAATAATAAGAGATTAGTTATAATCTTTGTGTCACAACAAAGGCCTTAAAACATTCCAGATTCCTAGGAAAGCAAGACTTAGTGAGGTCATGCTACCCACTAAGAACAAAGCCTTTCTCTTGGTGGCTGTCACGATTAACTTTGTCATACATCCTACATGTGATGGGAACTACCACAGCAACCACGTGAACATTAAGAGCTTCCAGGCAGTCTGTTTCTTTCCAGGTGGAAAAGAAGGCTTAATTCAACCTTCCAGAGTTTAATTACCACTCTAAATGACACTATATTCTGCATCCTAAAAAGAAACCTGCACAGCATCTTCATCCCAAATAGGTCCCAAGCAGTCGCAGCGTGGCAGTCTCCTCTCCAGAGGCTTATCTCCTCTGCAACACCCTCTGCTCCCCAACCTTGGGTATGTTACCTGTAAACCACAGAGGCACCACCGCCAGCCACCATGGTCCAGATCCTGCCTTTAGGGTTGAGAATAGTAAGTTTCAAGCTGGCTCCACTCTTGGCATCCAGATCAGCAATGTAGGCTTCCTGCAGACACAGCAGCATGTATTATTTAAAAGTCTTCCTGGCTTTCTTTGGCTAATACCTGTACAGTTTTTTAAACCACAGTGCTAGTGGTGCCCAGCCTGACTTCTGGGCATGCACAGCTGTCACACTTCTGCTAGAGCCAAGGGAAGAGCAGGACTGCAAACACAAGTTTTGCTCTGTTCTCTTCTGCAGACTGAGACTGGAGGAAGTTTAGAAAAAACAAAAACAAATCCAATTAAACCCAAGGGTGCACTCTCTGTCTGTGCTGCAGCAAAGAACATAATCACCAAGAGAGCCATGATTAGGCTCAGCATGGTGTTCTGGTGTCACAGGGTGCCTGCCTGTTGTGAAGTGCTTTATTGGGAGTTCATTCAGATTCTCAAAGACACCGACAGAGCAACCATCACAGTGACTTGCAGAGGGATGATTCAGAGAGACAAAAACTGAACTAATCCATTTAAGAGCAAATTGAGTTAAGCATTGGCATCCAGCAAGCTACATGGAGAGAAACAGCTAAATGGATTTCTTGGCCATGTTACAAAAACCTTTTCCAACTGATGCATAATTATAATTAATGAAATGGAAAAAAAAAAAATCAGGGACAAATCATTATGGGGGGTAGCAGAACCTGAAATAAGTAACAGAACAATTAAGTAGAGCTCTAGTGCCAACAGTCATTAAAGCTGCTGAGAAGCTGTGTATGAAGCAGTGTTCATGCAACTGGCAGTACAAACCCTGACAACTCAGAGGGAAGACTAAGGTACTTCAGATACAGCAGCAAAACCCAACAGGAGAGGGAAGCTTCGCTGCTGCAAACACACAGACAATGAAGAAGTAATCTTGCAGTCCACACGAGAGCGATTTTGGCCAGAGCAGGCTGTTACTTGCCTCTGGGTAGGCCTCCCTGCCAAAGGGAGGGGGAAACTCCACATCCCCCCATTTCACTTTGCAGATGTAGTCAGCAGTTGCATCAATCTTTGCAGCCAAGTCAAGGATGTAGACACCATCACTAGTCACTACTGCATTGGAAAAAAACACCAGGATTATCTGTGTTCTGTACAGAGGGACACAGTACTGATTTGCTCATAAAATCTGATACCAGATACCATTAAAAAATAACTAGGCCCCCTCTGTTCTTTCTCCACATCAATCATTTAGATTTAGCAAACCCAGAGAGCTTACTTAATAATGAACTTGTGATCATAGCAATCTCCTTCAGGTGCTGTTTTATAGTGAACAGTTCTCATCTGCTTCACCTCTACTTCCCAACCCTTTCAAGGTAATATATTGTTTTCACCAGGAAATTAGATAATAGAAAATACTGCCTCCAAGCTGTTCCTATTTCATATTCATTCAGTTTATAGCTCCAAGACAAGTCACAACCACTTCTGTACTTGTTTTGCATTTGCCATTCTCTACAGTGGCACACAATGGAGAAGGCTAATCTACACATTTCAATATTTTAGAACAGGTGAATAGCAAGTCACTATATGTAGGCTCCCAAAAGCACTGGTTACCTAATGGATTGATCTCAAGGTATGTGAAATACAGATCTTCATAAAGATTGAACAGGCCACAGATGAAGCTAGCCAAGATACTGCAAAAAAAAAAAAGAATAAATAAAATTAAACTTATTAAAGCAGCCAAATATAAAGTACAGTCTGCTGTGCTTTATTTGCATTAGCCTCAAATCTACTTTGTACCAATTTATTTCACTCTCATTCATCTTCTCTGGAAGAAGCTGGGATGATGACTCAAGGAAAGACAGACCTTGATGACTCATCCTCATTACACTCCACCAAACTCTGCTGAGAACACACTTGTGAGCAACTGTCATGTAGATGCTCAGCCTGTTTAATCTTCCTGAGACAGAACTGCATCCTTGTCTCTTCCTGACAGATATGCACCCTTGTCAGAACTGAACTTCCTTAGCTGAGATGGGGAAGACTGCAATGACCTGTACTAGTGACAGGCATCAACACTGGGACAAGGATCAGAATTCAGTGTGCATCTCCACCTCCTCCTCAGAGGTCAAAGCTTCAGTAGATTGAGAAGTGCTCCTGTCAAATGAAGGCTGAAAGCACCAGGAACACTCATTCTCAGCTGCACAAGAGGCACAGCTAAGGTCAAAGAATTTGGGCTTAGAATACATAGAATATTCCTGAGGGCTGCAAGAAGGATAAGAGAGCAAGTTTCTGGAGGAAGCACTGTGAATGAACACTGCACTAAAATGAAGATAAGTTTCTGGGTGGATGGTTGTGCCCAGAGCAGGCACGGGAACTGGGCATCTGATCCATACTTACTCCTTTTTATTTGCTGGTGCATGCTGCAGGAGATGCTTCTTCACATCTGACTCATTAAGCTTTTCATCCACAGCCACAAGCAGCTTCTGAGCTTTGGCATCAACATCTCCCACATCCACACCTCCTTCGTGGTAGAAGAGGACATAATCTCCCTCCCGGGCAGCATATATGCAGACATAGAACTCTTCCTCCTGCACCACAGACCAAAGCACAACCGTCAGCAGTCACACCCAGCAAGCACCTTGCAGCTTATATCAGCACCAGGAAAGGAAACTGAGCATACTGCTAAGCCCTCCAAGGAGGGATAGCTCTGCCCAGACACCTCCCAGAGAGCTTCATCCATGGACAACAGCTTCTATTTTTGGAGAAAAGCACTCCCATCTTACACAACTGACGTACACATCAAGATCCTTTCCTGGTGCAGTGAAAGCACCTACAGCTAAGGTAATTATACCCTTCCCAAAAACCATGGCACAGAACAAAGATTGCACCAGCACAAATTGAGACATCCCACATCAAGTGAGATACGAGTACCAGATTCAAGGAGCACTGAGCTGCCTTCTCCCTTCCAAATGGATCCCTCTGCTGTGATCTGCAACCTCCTCCCAGCACAGTAAGAGCAACTGTGATTATTAACGACTCCTTAGAGGGACTAATGCTGCACCGACACGCAGTTCTGACAACATGCATCACTGTCAGCTTAATAACCCACTCCCAAGCTCCTGCTTTCGCCCTACATCGAACCATCTAAGCATGTGCCAGTCAGAAAAGATTGAGAAGTACTTTTAATGCTTTAATTGGTATGCCAACCTGTTTGTGAGGGACAAAAGGTTCAATCAGAAAATTCTTCAGGATTCCCTTTGCATTGGCAATCTGTGGACAGAAAACAAGGCAGACAAATAAATACTTGTCTAAGATCCACATTTATGAGAGCGTAAGGCAAGCATAAAGAATCTCTGGATGCGACTGCTGCATTGTGCTAAACAGCTATTTCAACACCCAGCGTTTTCAGATGGGAGGCACACAAGATGCAGTTGCCTGCTGTTTCGTAATGGCCTTCAGGCAAGTCTCCCTAGCTCAGCCACCCAGCCTGATGCTGGAGCCAGCAGCAAATCAATCAGAGCAGGGCAAGGCACCAACTGCCATGAAGCAGAACTTCTGAAACGTAGCAGCTGGGATGGCAGGCATTTCTTTATCATTAGCACTGCAGTAGCATTCCCAGGGGAATAAATATTACAAGACAGCACCAAGCTAAAAAAAAAGGACTTGAAGTAACACCCAGTCACAAACCAGAACACCGTCTGGCTACAATAAGAGGACAATTTTATGACAGCTTTTATTCTTGTCTTGTTAAAGCCACCTTAGATATTAAAGCGAAGCAGCTGCCCCAACTAGACACAGCATTCAAGCTATCAACAACTGACTTGCCTGAATCAGCTGTGCTATTCCTGCTGAACTCCTGCCACGCTGGCCTTTCACACCAGATGGGAGCAGGGGCACCAAGTTACCACAGTACATCACTAACAGTGCTCATTTACCAGGAGGAGGCTCACACGCATGGCAATTTATTTTGGCATCAGTATAGCACACCTTTCCAACCCTCCCTAGCTTACTAGAGAAATACCTGCAGACTTTTTGCTGCCACTCACCGTGGTCTCTTGGCCCAAACGCTGCTTGAGCCAAACCTTCACCTGATCCAATGTGAGGTTAATTCCAACCAGCCCCAGCTTCCCACGCCGCTTGATCAGCTGATCTGGCTTCACCACCAAACGCTGCAGCATTGTGCAAGAGGGATTAAAGAAAGAATAATTAGAAACTGAGTTTGGTTGAGATGCAGATGGCACTCTGCAGATGGCAAAGTGAAGCATTCAGTAATTTTATACAGCAAACATCCTTGTGGTGTTCCACCAGTCCCCAGTTTTGTGCCTAACTGCTGAACAACTGTAACACATCTCCTGCTACAACACAGCTGTCTTTCTTTTCCTCCCAACTCTGCGCTTTGAGAAGAGCTGCCTTGTTTCTCCTCAGAGTGGACTGCACATCAGCAGAGACTGTTTGCTCCAGGCTTTGATGGTGGTGCTTCGGTGTGGTTTTCCTGTGAACTTCACTCTTTCAGGGTAACTGTTGGGATGGTGTTCAGCCACTCCCTTTCTGTAAAGCTTCACACTGAACAGCATCCAGCATCCCACCCATTTTGAGAAGTCTTTGTAAGATACACCATGAAAATAGTGTTTCTCCATGAGCAGAAGCTCACAAGGAGAAACCATGAGAGATGTGGGATGCCGAGCACAAGCACACCATCAGCTGCTTACCATGACAGCTTCTGCTGCCACTCCATCCTCCATGTGTGAGGCTGCCTGGGTCCAGCACTGTGCACACCTCTGTCAACTGATAGTGCTTCTTTATAAGATACCCATGGAAGGCTGTTCCCAGGTAACAGGTTTATCATTAGCAGGCAAGTTTGTTTTGGTTGTTTTGTTTTTTTGGATAATCAGGCCCTCTTGAAGGTGGTACAGCACCTTGAAGCAAGGTTTGTTTCTTCATCAGCACCGCAGGGCAGCAGCTACAACCAGCCCTTCAGGAAGGTGCCCAGCACACAGCCCTGCTCACAGCTCACACAGCAAGCCCTGCTCTGGCAGGCCGAGGTCCCATGCTCAGCCCCCAGGAAGGCACAGCACAGCCCTTACCTCGCTCAGCAGCCAGGGGTGGTCCTGGGTGAGCCGTGCCCAGTCGGTGTCCGGGGTGACACGGGCATACTTGAAGCGGTTCTGGATGGCAGAGGACGTGCAGATGTACTTGTACAAGAACTCCTTCCCCGTCTGCTCGGAGATGGCTTTGGCTGACATGGCTGCCTAGTCTGGATGGAAAAGCAATTTGTCAGAGAAGCCATCAGGAGAGGGCAGTTGTCACACAACTATCAGCAATAGCAGATTTGTTTCAACTGCTGAACCTTTATCAAAAAGATAAGAGACTCCGCAAGAGACAGAATAGTTTAACCACTAGAAACAAGCTGGAGTTGCTGCATCCAGCTAAGAAGAACATCAAGCTCATTGCAGAGCTGGTTCACAGCTGCCCTTTGTTAGTAATGGATCAATTTCACCTTATTATTCCGAGACAGCTTTTTTTCTTAATTAAAAGGGACCATCTGTGCACCAGAAAAGCACTGACCAAAGGCTTACAGTTTGATTATATGGTTGGCCAAGCTAGCTACAGAAAAAGACTGTCCAAAGCTGTAAAAGCAGCTGTATGTTGGGCTGGTAAGAGGCAGAGCTGTAAAACACACACCTTATTCTGCAAACATTCAGTTCCCTCCAGCAGCATTCCACTACTTTTGCCTTCACAGCTGCACATGCATTACACTAAGCCATCTGTACCACAGTGCTCAGAACTTTTGATTACAATTTTCACTTTGAAGCAGTGTTATTTCCAGGAGCAAATCCCTCTCCCAGTTACCTGCAACTACTTATTCTGCCTGGCAGGAATAGTCTTGCTTTCAAAGCTCTTAGAAATCCATCAACTGCCATCAGTACAGCTCGATAAAGGCCAGGCCCAGAGAAAAAGCAGCACATTTCACTGCAGTAAGAGCATATAAGAAAGGTTTGCCATTTTATTTTATCCTAAAGAAAAAAACCCCAAACCTATGTAATTTGCATTTCTCCAAGGTGACACAGAGCCCTTGAACAATGCTGCAGTTCACATTACAAATTAAAGTAATGAAGAGCTGGCATTAGCTACACCAGTGATGAAGATGTAATTGTCTGCAACAGTAGAGAAGCAGACCCAATGACCCAGGTCTGCCAAGAAAGGGAAAACCTAGAGGATTATTGAATAGGAACAGATGAATATGACAAAGTCTGTGTGTGTCATGCTGGCTATCCCATGGCAACAGAGCAGCAGGAAGGAGATGGTTCTGCCCATGTTTCACACTTGGTAATGCATTAGCAAGTCTCTAATCACATCCCTCAAGCAGCTTTTCCACTGCCTATCTCACAGGACAGGCAGCACAAAACAATCACTTCAGTGCTGAACTGTTAAGCTAAAGGATCAGCAGATAAAGGTCCTATGGGGCATCAGCAATTCCGACCCATTTGTGCCTGAGCAGGCCCTCCATCACCCAGAGGGTCACAAGCAGAGCAGACTTCATTACCAGTAGCAGCTGTGCTACAAACACTGAGCAGAGTTCTGACTGGTGACCACCAGGGAGCTGAGGAACAGAACCCCTGCAGTTCCCCCACAGCAGGGCAGGGCTCTCCTCCACCCTGAGGGGCCCCTCTGAGCACACTGAGCACCCACAGCTCTGACTGATGCCAACAAGTGTGATGGATGCAGCTCAGGAGGATAACAGGGTGGGGTGGAAGATCAGAGGACTCCTTTTCCTATACCAAACACAAATTACAGCATAATGTTCTCTTTTACTGACTCACACCCAAGATACTGCTCTGTTCATGAGTCATTCATTGAGCCTGAACTGCAGTTATCCTATGACTGCAGGTCCCAAATCTTGCAGGAGCTCTGCTGAACAGACATCACATACCCAGCCACGGTTTGACAAAACCACCAATGTCAAATAAGTTCTCTGTGGACATTTGAGTGATTTCCACAAGTGACGTGTGTTCATTTACTGAGGTTCTAAAACAAACAGCTTCTCAGCAACAAGTCAGACACCTTTCTAAAAGTCATCCATAGCCAATGATGTAAGTGAGTGCTGGTGCAAGTAGAAGAAACGGACCAGATCACACATTCAAGGGCTCAGAAGTACCTATTCCCTCAGAATACAATCTGGGTAATACACCAATAAGTTATTCTTCAATGTTTCTTGAGTGTATTGAGGAAAGAACAGATGCTCAGTGCAATAGCAGACAAAGATAACAAAGCTGAATGTTGTGTTTCCTGCAACAACTGATCCATCTGCCCCAGCACAGTTGAAGGTAAATGCAGTAAAAAAAACAGAGAGGAGATGAAAAGAGACAGGGAAACAGAAAAGGGAATTCTGACAACAGAGTCAGTGTAATGTCTCTTTGAATACCAAGCAGAGCAGATGATGGGTGAGTACAGCACACTCTGCAGGAGGAAGAAATAAGAAATACATTTAAAAAAGAATGGATTTATCCCCTTAGGCCCTTTCTGGACACAGAGGTGTAACACAGTGAGCTTCACCCGTTCACAGGCACTCATGGCAGGGCTCGTGTGCATGGAATTTGCATAGATACAAATTACTCATCTCCAATCATACTCAAATTACGCTTCCATGGGGAGAAATGCAATTCCACCCACTCCAGTGAAGATCTCCTCCTCTCCTCCTGAGACTTGTAAGCCACACTGTAAAGCAACGTCCCCTCCTCATCCCAGGGTCATTTATTAACACAGCTCAAGATCAGCCAATATTTCCTGCTCACGACAGCATGAACAGTTACGTCAGCATCCACCTGGCAAACATGCTTTCATCAGATGACAGAGGGGCTCCAGAGGAGAGGCCCCACAGCAGCAGCAGCCAACTCCACGGGTCACAAAGCTTCAGTGCCACACGTTGTGAAACTTCTGGCACCGGGCTGGCGTGATGCAAGCTGCTGTCACTCGCTAAGGTGGTGAGCATGTTCCCTACAGACTCTGAGCCCTAAAAATTAAACAGCAGCTAAGGAAAATAGCACACTACAAACTGATTTAAGTCAGGTTACTGGAGAATGAAAGACTGACTCCAGGTGTGCCAGTACATGTCTGGTGCCAGAAATGGGCTATCTGGAGCTCTGTCTTCAAAAATCAACCTGAAACACTGTGAGGTTCTGTGTGAGCTCATTCCCCACGTCAACAGGGAAATGGGCAGCGGATCTGGGCAGGACTCGGGGCTGTGGCTGCTCACTGCATCCCCTGCCAAGGGACACACCAGGAGCAGAAGCCACTTGCAGGAGGATAGCAGCACAAAAGCTCACACCAAAGCCCTCTGCAGAAAACTGCAGTTTTCCAAAGGCTGTTTGGATAACAGCATTGGACAGAAGAGCGATATCCCAAGTTCCAAACACAATTAAAGAAACTAAGCAACTGCACAGATCTGCAGACAACATATTTAGGGAACATGCAAGCATTCAGCCGTTGGATGCTCCGCCAGACAGCAAACAGTTTAACAGAAGGAAATGTGAACCCCGTGCAAAGGAAGAAAACTTCCAAAGCTGCAAGATAAACATCAGATGTGTGCAGGCAGCAAACAAAAGGGCTGGAACGCGGCCACGCGCGGCTCCCGAGGCCGTCAGAGCCATTCATCGAGCACAAGGCGGACACGTGGGCCGTTCACCCTGCGACCGACGGAGGACGAGAACGGAACGAGAACCGCAAACGGGGGGAGGAGGGCTGTTCTGCCGCGAGAAGGGACGGCCACTGTGCAAGAGCGCGCTCCCGGGCCTGGAGTGTCTCCGCACACAGCTCAGCTCAGGGCGCGGACAGAGCCCTTTCTCCCGGCTCCCGCTGAACAGCAGCGCCGTGCCCGCCCGCAGCATCCCGCGCCCGGCACAGCGCTGCGGCCCTCGCGCCCCTCTGCCGAGGACGGACCCCTCCGGCCTCAAGGTCAGAGCGGGAGCGCGGAACGGGGCTCCCCCCGCCCCGCGGTACCGCCGCGAACGGCTCCCGGGGCCCAGCACCGCCGGCTCTCACCGGGGACGGGCGGACATCCCCGCCCAGGNCCCGCGCGCGGCCGTGAACCCCTCCTCGGGACCGCGCAGACGTCAGCCCCGAGCGCGGGGCCGAGGCCGCACCGCCTCCGGCACCGCCACCCCCCGACACACGGCCGGGCCGCGAGCTCGCGTCCCCGCCCCGCCCGTGCTGCCTCTTCTGCTCGCCAGTACCGCTCGGCGCCTTTTCTGCTGTTTCCGACCTGTGACTGCGGCACGAACCTTCAGCGCTGGAGCGAAACGCTCTGGGGTGACCCCTCAGACCAATGCCGGAGTTCGTCACGCTGCGGTCACCACAAGTTGGCTCCAGACCCTTTCCCTACGACAGAGGGACTGTCAGACCGCCGCCTCCCGCAGCAGGATCTGTGTCACTGCCCACCCACGGCCTTCCTCCCCATCCCGCGGGGAGCGCGGCCCAGGAGCGGCAGCTTTCGTTCTGCCGGTGGTGAGGATACAGCCCACGCTGTGCACGCAGCGGTGTCGGGACGGACAGAACCGCTCCCACTCTGAGTCACTTCGCTGGAACAAATTGCTACAAACATTCATCTTGTCAGGACCTTATCCAAGGCCAAAATAAAGTCAAGACGAAGGATGCTGATGGGAGGAGAACCAGAAGATTCTCTCGTTCCTCAGTGCTGCTGTCCAGGATCGGATGCTGCAGCGTGCCGTGAGCTCGCAGCGGTGCTGACCATCCGAGCGGAGGCAGCGGGCACCGCCCGCAGCCCAGCATAGCCCCGCCCCGGCCGGCACACGGCAGCGCCGGGGACCCAACACCGCTTCTGCGGAGCGCTCTGATGAAACTCTGCACTCCCACTCTCTTTACGGCTGTGCCTCCAGCGCCGGTGCTGGCAAACACAGCCTAAGAACCGATCCCGAGGCAGCACCTGTTCGCCCTGGGCTGACATGGTTGGCTCAGTAAGGACCACGCGGGACGCACCACAAGTGCCGGTGCGAAGCCGCAGCTGGGATCGGCCTGCACGAGTCGTGCGAGCCACGTGCTTCCTGCCCTTGGCAGCAGGGCACCTCCCTCCTGCCACCGCCCACCCGCACTTACACCACCCCCGGGGGCGGGGACACCCCGCCTGCCAGGACCCGGCCGAGGGGGGCAGCGCCCGCCCCGCAGCGCTCCGGGACCTCGGTGACGTCACCGCGTGGGCGGGGCTTCGCGCCGTGCCGGAAGTGGCGCCGTTGCCAAGCGACGGCATCGGGCGCGCCATGGCGGAGGGCCCCGCGCTGTCCGGCACCTTCCCGGGCTTCATGAGCGAGGGAGCAATGCTGTACCGGCGGGGCGAGTACGGCAAGGCCCTGTCCTGCTTCAACAACGTGAGGGCCCGGGTGGGGTAAAAATGGGTGTTTTATTCTCATCCATCACCCGGACGCGTGCGTGCGTTCTGCGCGTGGTACCGGCACCACGTGCTCTTCCTTCCAGGCGCTGCAGCTGAGAGCAGGGGACAAGCACGGCCTCGTTGCCCGCTCACGGTGTTACCTGAAGCTTGGAGACATGGAGAGCTCCCTGAAGGATGCTGAAGCATCTCTCCAAGATGACAAAATGTTCCCTGAGGTAAATAGCGCAGTGCTGCAGGGCTGGGACAGCTCTGCTGTCTGTGGGGAGCACGATGCCATGGTCCTTACAGAGCCCTTCAGGTGTGGGATGCTCTGTACAGCAGACAGCTGACACTGTGCTTCTCTGCAGTGCTTCCAGAGGTGTGGAAGTGCTCAGTCCTCTGAGTAAGAGCTCCAGGATTAGATTTTATTGTATTTATTGTCTGCATGTGTAGGGCTTTCACTTCTGCCTAGGAGAGGGTTGCTTGGAGGCTCTGAAGAATAGTTGGTTGGTTTTTTTTCCCCTTCAAATGTCTTTTCAGGGGCTTTACCAAAAAGCTGAGACGTTATATACCATGGGCGACTTTGAATTTGCTCTGGTATTCTATCACCGGGGCTGCAAACTACGCCCGGAGCTCCAGAAGTTCAGGCTGGGCATCCAGAAATCCCACGAGGCGATCATCAACTGCATTGGAAGTAAGAAGTTCCCTTTCTCAGTGCCTGCAGGCACGGCTGGAGCTGCTCATGGTATTTTATCATCAGCTGCTAACAGCTGGTGGCTGTTAACTTGACATGCTTCCTAAGGACCCAGTAACAGCAGTTTCTTTGGATTTCCTGAGCTCCAAAAAGAGCACATCCCCATTCTCCTCTCTTCTTTTTTTTTTATGTGTGTGTGTCTGAATGCCTATTCACCTACAGTGTCTAATAACTTCAGTGATGGGAATTGTGACCCCAGCACTTACATTTCTAAAGTCACCATGACAATGCTCTGAATGCAGATTAAAGCAGCACACCTGCTTATGGCCCTACTGATTACAGAATCCATTTTGAGATCTTTATCCTAGTGTTAAAAGTTTATAGGGAAATCTGCCCAGCTACCTTCCCAAGATCCTGATTTTCTTCCAGTTTACATTGCATAAGAGCAGTGAAACTGTTGACTATTGCAATTGCTTTCATAATTTCTGGTGTAAATCAGAGCACTGAGTCCTGCAAGCGACAGGAAAGGCCAAGGACTCAGTGATGTTTAAAACAAGTGGAAACTTTTCCCTTACTTTTTCTTCTAGCATTTCTCTCAAGTGCAGGCAAGCATGGCCAACACCTGCATGCACTCCCAGGCACACAGACACGCTCAGCTGGGGCTGGCTCTGTGGTTGAGTGGCTTATCACATGCAAACAGCAACCTGTGCACAGCTTGCAAGGCCGTTGCAAAACCTGCTGGGACAGTCAGGAACAGCTCTGGTGGTTCCTCCAGCCCAGCAGCCTGTCCCATCACGGAGCTGGGACACACCCTGCCTGCACACCCCACACAGGCCTTGATCCCACAGATAACGTTGCTACCTTGCCTTGAAATCGCTGTCAGAGTTTCAGCCCACCTCCAGAGCTGCAGATTGGCATTGAGCCCCAGCTGCATGGCAGCCTGCAGCAGCTCCTCTGTATGTGACACGTTCAAAAAGGCAGATAGAGCAATTTTCCAGATCTGGTTTACTTTTCTCTGTTACTGCTGCTTTCTTAGTTCAGTGCAAACACTGAGACACCTTCACAACTCACAGTGGAAATGCTTGTTGTGTTTGACATGCTGAGCTGAATGCTTTAAATGCCTTCCAGCATCTGGACTGTATAGAAATGAACAGAATTAAAGCCAAGAGGTGTTCTAAACATTTGGTAGCTCCTCAGTGCAGGGGAAAAGAAGCAAGGAAACACACTAGTGTTAGTTCTAGATGTTTGCTATGTGTATATACATGAATGGGATACATCCCCAACACCACTTTACCAAGTGTGCATGACAGACCTGCACTGTGAGCATTGGCACATGACTGATCTCAGCCCACTTACCTTGCTGGAGGAAACGCATCCACAGCAGCATTTGAAGCTGCTCACTTCCTTCTGACCACGGCAAAACAAAGAGCTGTTTTTTCCCCCATCCCTTCACTGTGACAGTGGGCTCTGAAAAGCAGAAGTGAAAATAAAACAGGAATTCATTGTTCAGTGCACAAAACCTTTGGAGCAGTTCTCTGAAATATTACCACACTTATAAGCTTTCCTTCCACTTTAAGATTCCCTTTTATTTCCTTTCTCTGCATGTGGGATACAACATGTCTCTGTAGGAAACATGCCCTGTGATAGGTGCCCCCTGGTACCATGCAAAAATAGTAATTACAATTCAGAGAAGAGCTATGTCTGTGAGCTGCAATTCCTGCTTAAAGGACATACCAACATCCACAGATTTCACATGGAAGAAATCTCTACTTGTAACAGGACGTTTCAGGCTTCGCACATTTACAGTCATTTTAAATTCTAAAGCTTCTCTACTGCAGTTCTTGAGCACTAACAAGCATTTTCTCTGTATTTGCAGATCCATCCTCAGTTAAACTGGAGAACAAGGAGGATCTCTGCTTTACAAGCCGGCAGGCAGAGGTACAGTGTGAAGAGCTCGTGGTCCAGAAGCTAACTAGAGCTGTTATATTGCTGTTATGTTCTGGAACACACAGCACCAGTGGCTGCTCCAGCAGTGTGGATGGGGAAGCACATCCTGAGCATACAGAGCAAACTAATCCATCATGAGGATTTTTATGTACATGCCTTTAATGCAGCTGTGGCTCAAACCACACAGAGCAGAAAGGAGAAGGCAGAAGGGCAGGGAAGAGCAACTGATGGGAAACAAAGCCCCATTTGAAGCTCCTCTCACAGCCTGAGTGGTGCTCCTATTGCGTGCTGCTGACCACCCAACAAAGTAATGAGTAACAGCACTGAGGTCAGAGCCAGGGTACACTCACCCGCAGTGTTTGCTTTGGTCTTACCTGCTGTTTGAGGTTCACAGTTCTGATAGTGGACACTTTCTCAATTGCTTAATTTTGCAGTGCTCCTCTGAGGTGCCACGTTCCCCTTTGAAGGCAGTGCAGAGAGTGCTCATTGCTTTCTTTCAGCTGGAATTGTAGGTAGCTTGTGGTAGAAATAATTTGCACACGGGAGCCTAAAAGCTCTTTGTGATACACTGACTTCTTGGTTTTACTTAAAGAGACTTGACATACACTGAGGGTCAGCACTTCCAGAAGCCAATCCCTCCTGATAATTCCAGTGTACCCCAGCAATCTTGCCAAACTTGTTTTTTTCTTGCTGTAGGGCAAAAAAGCAGATCAGAAACTCCAGATCAAACTGACCAAGGATCAAAAGTGCACAAAGAGACAGGAGCCTGCAAGGAACCAAAAAACAGAGCGGCAGCTTCTTGGAGAGCTCTATGCTGACAAGGCCTACCTAGAAAAGCTGCTCAAGGATGAAGGTTTTCTCCATTGTATTCAGATAAATGTCCCTCCTACTCAGGATCTTCCCTTCTTTTATATTCTGACCACTGCTCATACTTACCTCAGAGCTCACACAGCCCATAGCATTTGCAGTACCCAAACAGTTCAGGTGTCTTTGGAACCAGATCCAATATTCAGAGCTATCTCTGAACACCTTTCCTTCTTTCAACCACAGTGATCTGTACTGAGGAAATCAAAAGCAGCACCATTATGAATTACTTAATTTCTGTCACGATGTTAAATTCCACTCACATTTACATTAGGTGCAAAGTGCTGCTGATGAAACTTCCTCACTTGGTTATAAATGCTACGAACAAGATACAGGATTCAGAAAAGTGCCTTATTTTAGAGCTAGGTGGAAAGGTGATTTCCATTTAATCTTTTGGGTTCCCCCCCCTTCTAGGAAACCATTTACCTAGCAACAGAGGAGTAATTAAGAATTCAGCCTATTCCTAAATTTATGGTATTGCCAGCATTAATAATATATAAAAGCCATCTTGTTTCCAGCCACATAATATTCCTCTCAATTTCCCCAGCATTTAAAGTACCATCTGAGTGCAGGTGTCCCACCTAATTGCTCTGCCCAGGAGGACCCACAGCTGCCCCCATTACTGTGCTGCCTCTTCAGCTGCTGCCTTCAGAGAAGGTAGCAGTGCAGGAGCTGGGAACACAGCAGCTTTAGCTCACCAGGAGAATTTTCTCTAATTTCCCACCCGATCACATCCATTCTGAAGGGCATTGAAGACCTTAATTGCAGTACTGTGTCAGAGCAGAACGTTCACAAACAGCCCAGGGATCTGAAGCTTCATCCATTGTATGCTATGATGCTCTCCTATTTTCAGATTTGATGAAGAGCGTCACAAAGCAGGGGATCAAAGTGGAGGACATGGTGCTGAGTGGCATTGCCTACCTGAACACACGTGCTGAGTTCTGGCAGCAGCAGAAGCCCCTCTATGCCCGACTGAGGGAGCGTAAGCTCAGGCAGCAGAATTGGACCCAAGAGAAGAAACCCAAACCAGCCGAGATGGCAAGATACATTGTGAAGAGTATGGAGGACGTTGATATGTGTATGTGTCCTGGCTGGAAACAGTAAGAAAGCAATGAGTGGTGCTTGTAATTATTTGCTGTAGCAAACACAGGCCAGAACTGCACGCAGCAGCAGCTGGTTCTTGGAAGCACACCGTGGATTGAATGCAGGATTGCTGGATGTGCCTGGGGGGTGAGGGGCTCCCACCCTTCCCAGGCTTTCTCTGAGGGTTACATAGCTGCACTTGGCCTTAGCTCCCCAGAACTGCTGTGCCTGCACACCAGCACTAAAACCTCTCTCTTTGTCTCCAGTGCTGACTGGCGATTCTCCCAAAGAAAGCTGCAAGAAAGCAGAGCGTGTGCTGAAAACAATACAGGGATGGCCAGAGGATGAAGTTCCCAACAAGAACAAGCTGATTGGGAACCTCCACAGCTGCATTGGCAATGCCCAGTTTGAGATGGGGCGGATGGAGGCAGCCCTGGAAAGCCACAAAATGGATCTGGAGTTTGCCAGGCAGAAGTAAGTGCTGCAAAGTTCAGATGCTGCCTGCAGAGGAAAGTTCCTCTGTGTTTTAGCATCTGGCAGTGCTGTAATTCCCCGGGACATTTACCAGGGCAGCGCGTTCAGTGTGTGTGGAAGCAAAGCAGAACAGTGCACGCGTCCCAGGCTCAGTGTGCTCTGCCTTGGGAAGGTCAGACCCAGGGCAGCAATGAGTTGGGCTGCGCTGCATTTCAGACCTCGGAAGGTTTTCGGGCGGACGGGAGCGCAGCATTGCCGAGGAGCACTCGCCCTCTGGTGGCTGTTAATGGCCGGCACAGCAAACACACAGCACCGCTGCTCTGCTTCCGTCGGCTTTTCCATTTGCCAGGCGCGGATAGCCAAGGAGGGCCACTCCCAGAGCTGGGAATGGGACTAATTTAAGTAAAATTAAATGCCCTCTGCGTTCCGTGGGGGTTGGAGGGCACTGCCAGGAACAAGGCTGCTTCAGCTCTGCGACTTTCCTCTTCCTGCAGCCATCTCCCTGATGCCATATCCAGAGCCCTCCACAACATTGGCAGAGTTTATGCCCGGACCGGTGAATTCCAGCAGGCGATCGATGCGTACGTGAAGGCAGTGATGGATTTCAGTTTGTTCTGACTGCAAGAGCTGTGAATTTGTTCATGACCACAACTGCAACTCTTTGTTTCCGGATTCAGTAGTTGAGGGGATAACTGCACGTGGGTGAGACCCAGTAAAGTTTGTCTTCCTCGCTCTGCTTGCAGCTGGGAGGAGAAAATTCCAATGGTGAAATCTAGCGTGGAGAAGATGTGGCTGCTCCATGAGATCGGCCGCTGTTACCTCGAGCTTGGGAAAGCTGAGGAAGCTCAGGACTATGGAGAGCGGTCCCTGCAGTCCGCGCTGGAGGAGGGAGATGCTGAGTGGCAGCTCCACGCGGGTGTGCTGGTAGCACAAGCACAGGGTACAGACGTCACGGTGCATTTTGCTGGGAGGAGGAAGCTGCCTGTTGTGGTTGGCACCTCAATGAAAGCTCCCAGAGCTGCTGCTCAGGTTGAGGTCTCTCGCAGGAGCCTTGCTTGGCCAACAGTTGGGTAACAATAGATGTTTTCATCTGTTTCTTACAGAAAAGCTGAAGGACTACTGGTCTGCAATTATCAACTTTGAAACAGCACTTGAGAAGGCCAAACTTGTTCACAACCACACTGCTCAGGAGGCCATCACTGCTGTGAGTGACTGCCTGCGAGGGGGGAGGATGGGGCAGAGCTGTAAGGATGCGTGCTGCCAACAGGAGCCGTCCCTACACAACCAACTGCTGCGCCCAGGGAGCACTCAGTGTGTCCTGGTGTGTGTGGGGTGGGGTGCCAACACCTGCCAGCACTACACGCCGAGGTGAAGCGTGTTGGTGTGAAGGAGGAAAGGAGCAGTGAGAGCAGAGGTCAGGGGAAAACGGGAGCAGTATGCATGGTGTGTGTCTGGTGCCTTTACTAAGAGCCCACATCGCTTCTCAGGCCTTGGATAATGTGAGCAGAAGCTTCATTGAAGATCTGAAGGAAAGAGAAAGGGAAATGGAAGTTCACGCTCTCAGAGGTAATTGTCACCTCGAGTTCTGCACCACATAAATGTGAGAATTCCCCACTTCCCTTTCCTGGCATGGAAATGGAGCTCTCTGTGCCCAGGTAGAGAGCAGCTGTGTTTCTGGACCCCATGCATGCTCCGTACCCGCTGCTGTAGGAATCCCTTTATGTGGGATCCCGTAGCACATGTAGAATTCATAGCTTCTTTTTTTTTGATGGTGAAGTTTAAATGTTAGGGACAGAAGTGGGGGAGCCTGGCTCTGCTCCTCAGCACTGCCCACGTCAGCAGCTGCTGAGAGCAGCTCCAGTGCCAGGAATGCAGAATGGTGGGCAAGAGTCAGACTGTGACCGTGGAAGCAGCGGTGGACAGAGGGGACGCACAGTGCTGAGGCCTCCAGAACCTCGGCAGAGTTCCAGAGTGCACATAACACGAAAGCACTGATTTTCCATCACCACTTCAATGGCAACGTGTGCAGCTGAGACCTGCAGCACGGGGCAGGACATCCCCTGCAGCTCCGAGGCAGAGAGCTCTGCATCCAAACCCAGAGCAAAAGCCAACGCGAGCAGCCCGCCCTGCTGGGCCCCGGCAGCGGTGCACAGCGCAGAGATGGGGCCGAGCAGCCCCCGGGGGGCGTCCCATGGTCCCCCGGGCAGAGGATGTAACCGCGTGAGACACAAAGCGGTGGGGGGGGGGGGGGGGGGGGGGGGGGGGGGCAGAAGCCGTTCTTCCCCCCCCCCCCCCGATTTCTCGGTGCTGGATCTCGCCCCCCCCCCCCCCTCCCCCCCAGATCACGATTTCAGCGGTGAAAACACAGAAGATGACAACTCCGAGGACACAGAGGGACGGGCAAGTGAGCAAAGCTTAAAGAGCCAGAGGGGCGAAAAAGAAGGTGCTGAGAGCGATAGGGAACAAGGGCACGAGAGAGAAGAGCTGAACGAACGAGATGAAAAAGGGAGCAAAGAAGAGAGCGGCAAAGGAGAGGAAGAGGAGAGCGAAAGAGAGGAAGAAGAAATGGGAGACGATGAAAGAAGGCGGTTTGATTTCCTGAGCGGTTAAAATAAAGCCGTGCAAAGCTCTGCATTCACACAGCGCTGCTCCCCATCCCATCACCGCCGGAGCTCCGCCGGAGCCCGGGGCAGAAGGAGCGCCCCCGGGGCCGGGCACCCACCGGCACCGCCCGCCCCACGCAGGCGCGGCCTCGGGCGGTCCCGGGAGGGGGCGATGCTATGAAAGGGGCCGCGGTGCCGCCCGCCCCACAGCCGCACTCCCGCTCCGCATCGGCGGCCGCCCCGGAGCCGCTGCCCTCACCATGGTAAGTGCGGGGCCGGGGCAGCCCGAGGCGGTGCGGGACGGAGCCCGGGGCGGGGGGCAGCGGATGGGGGGGGAACCTGAGCCGCGCTGCCCCTTCGCCGCCCCTTCCCCTCGTGGGGCTCCGTCGGGTCGCGGAGGGGTCCGGAGCGGCCGCGGGGACAGCGGGGCTCTGTGGGACGGAGCTCCGCTCAATCGGGGATTGTTCGCCCGCCGCTCTGAGCCGCCATTGTCCCGCACCGCCGCGCGGCTCCGTCGCATAAAGGAGCGCTTTCTCCCCGGGTTTGGCCGTCGAACAATGGGACCTGGGGCTGTTCTCTATTATTGTTCTTTTGTTCGCGCCTTTGAAAAGCGGCTCAGTGCCGTCCGCCCGCAGCTGCCCCGGGCAGAACGGCGACCCCGAGCACGGCCGAGCCCCGCGGCCCCGGCCCGAGCGGATCGCGGGGCGATGGGACCCCGACCCCACCGGGAGCGGTGCGTCGCCCCCTTCGGAGCGGGGATCCGCCGCGTACCCTGAGCGCTTCGGAACCGATCCCCGCGTCCCGGAGCCGGGAGCAGAGGATGGAGTGCCGCTTAGAGCCGCAGTGCCCGCGCCCGCTTTCACTTTCGTGTTCGGCGGCGGTGGGAGGAGCGCGGAGCGGCCTTTCCGCGTTGGGAGCCCCGGGCCGGGCAGCAGCGGGAGGGCCCCGGGAGCACCGCGGCGAACGCCGCCGGCGGGGATCGCTTCGGCGTTGCGGGCGGAGCTGTCCGCGCTGCGGTGTTGGACGGCGCTTCGGGCTCCGTTCGCCCCCTCGGAGCGCGGCCGCTCCGCGCTGTGACAGTGACGTTTCCCTTTCGCTCCGCGCGGTCCGGGTCCCCCCCCGTGCCCCCCCCACGACCACGCGCTTGCACCGCAGGACCTTCAAAGCGGTATTTTGTGCTTGAATTTCAGAACAGAGGTTTCTCGAAGAAGAGTCACCCGTTCCTACCTAAAATATTTAGAAAAATGTCTTCTCAGTCGGCAAAAGAAAGGCCCGAGAGCTTGCGGTTCCCCTTCCTGGACGATGAAGACACCATTTCCACGCTCAAAGAGTCCAAAACCTTCTTCATCCTCAGAGGTCTCCCCGGCAGTGGGAAGTCCACTCTCGCTCAGGCGATTCAGGAGCGATACAGAGACGCCTGCAAAGTCATCGCCGTCGATAGCTACAAAATCACTCCTGGGATACGGAGCAGCGTTCCCGAAGAATACTCCAAAGTGGATGAGGCTCTAGTTGACTATTGCAAACGAGATATCAGCGTTATCGTTTTGGATGACACTCACCATGAGCGGGAACGACTGGACCAAATCTTTGACATTGCTGACAAATACCGCTACAAAGTCATCTTTGCTGAACCCAAAACGCAGTGGAGGATGGATTGCTCACAGCTTAAGGATAAGAATCAGTGGAAACTGACGGCGGAAGACCTGAAGAAGATGAAGCCGAGCTTAGAGAAGGAGTTTCTACCCATGTATTTTGGGTGGTTCCTGAGCAAGAGAAGCTCTGAGATCCTGAGGAAGGCCGGCCAGGTCTTCTTGGATGAGCTTGGAAGTCTCAAAGCCTTCAAAAAGGAGAGCAAATTCTGTATGTACAGACGGATCTCACCACGTTCCTCCTCCCGGTGCATCCCTAACGCTCAGCAAACACACCACGCTGGGTCTGCTCATGCTGTGATGCCTTTAGTGAAGGTTGGCAGCAATGAGAGCTGTGCAGGGATCCCGAGCTCTGCTCTCCACAGCTGCTGACATTGCTTTCATGGCTGAGAATGAAAGGAAGTTTTCCGTGGGAGTGGGTTCAGCACTGAGGCTGTGGGGGGGGAGCGGTGCTGCCCGGTGGTGTCTGAGGAACAGATGTGCTCACAGCTCACTTTGCCCCTCTGGGATTTCTGTAGCACTGAGGGTGGGCCGGGGCAGAACCATCCACATCCCGGGTGGAAGGAGAGGAGAGGATTGCATCCACCTCTTCCAGCAGTGAGGAGATGGAGCACAAAGCACGGGTGGGTGGAGGAAGCTGAAATGGGGCTTAATTTGAGGGATCCTTTTTTCATCCTTACGTTCTCCTGTATTTGCAGTTACTTCCGAAGATCCCAAAATAAAAATAGATCTCACCAGCTACTTTGTGAAGAGGCCGCCCGGGGTCCTGCACTGCACCACCAGGTACACCGACTTCGGGAAAGCAGCGGGGGCTGAGGAGTACGCGCAGCAGGAGGTGAGTGCGAGTGCTGTGGCCCCGGGTCCCCCCCCTTCTTCCCTTGGAGACCCCCTCCCATCCGGAGCTCTGTGGGGGGGCGGGGGAGGCAGTTTTGCTCACAGCTCAGTCTGCAGGGACGTGTGCGCCCCCGTGGCCCACGCAATAGAGAAGCGATGGGTGCGGGAGAGCCGCTCCTCCCCCGTCCCCTCCACCCCACGCGCTGCGCTCCGCAGCCGCTCTGAGTGCCGCCGCTGTCCAACGTAGCTCGGTTTGAACGGCGGCAGATGATGGATTTACACCTCCAAATCACAGAGCGCCCAGGAGGAGCGGGGCTGCGTGGAGGAGGAGGGCCCTCACCGTGCGGATCTGACCTGTGCCCCTCTCCCCCCCCCCAGGCTGTAAGGGCTTCCTACGGCAAAGGCTTCACCCTGTCCGTTTCTGCTCTGTTTGTCACAACGAAAACCATCGGCGCTCGAGTGGAGCTGAGCGAACAGCAGCTGCTGCTGTGGCCCGGGGATGCTGATAAGGTCCAGGCCACCGACAGCCTCCCCCGGGGCAGCCGTGCTCACATCACCCTCGGCTGCGCCAGCGGCGTCGAAGCCGTCCAAACCGGGATCGATCTCCTGGAGTTTGTGAAACTGGAAAAGGCGGGGAACAAAGGGGATGAAGTGGGGGAAATCGGAGGAGGGAAACTGCAGTATTTCGGTAACGGTATGTGGATGCTCGTCCTGTCCAAAAAGATCGATGTGAGGGCGATATTCTCAGGTTATTATGGAAAAGGAAAACTCGTACCCACACAGAGCACCAACAAACGTGGCTCTGCGTTCAGCTCCTGCACCATCATCTGAGGGCGCGCGGGGCTCTCCCCTTTTGTTTTTAAAAGGCAAATAACTCGGTAACCTTTAAAACTGTAAAGAGAAATAATTGTACCTTTACTAAGCAAACCCTTCCGCCCACCTCAGTACGAAACAGCTCTGGGGAGAGCTTATCGGCCTCGGGAAAAAAACAAGCAGCTCCAGGAGAACTGCCCCGTAGCCCTCAGTAACCGGGGTGCTGCTGAGTGTAACGGGAGAAGCAGCTCTCGTGGGGCTCTGCTTGTTTTCTTCCTCCGAGGAGGATCTCGTGTCGTCTTTTATAACTTCCCTATGAACCACAATCGTTAGATCTGTACACGTCAGTACTTCATGATGGAGCAGTGGCAGCCAGAGCCTGTACAGGGCTGCTCTGAAGCCCCATGAGCTGCGTGACAGCCCCCCCTGCTCCCAGCAGACACACAGCAGTGCTGGGAGCTGCACTGGAGCTCAGAGCTGAGCTCCCTCACAGCTCTTCACTCCAGAGGAGCAGTTCCCAACAGCAGCGGCCGTTGGGGCACCCGGAGCCATCAGTGTCCCACCCCACTCAGTGCCATTCGTGTGCAGAGCTCTCAGTGCAGTGCCCCGTGGTGTCTTTGAGCCAACGACTGCAGATGTGGGCAGAGAAGAGCTCAGAGATGGAACCACGTGCAGGGAGCTGCAGTACGGCTGCACCCCGCACTGCCAGGAGCTCCAGCAGAGCTGTGGGGAGCAGCACTGCCTCGGGGGGAATGGGAGAGATGAACTGACGTCTTTTCCATCTGATTTTGTAGGAACTAAGATCGTGTCCGGAGTACAGAGCTGTACTTCATGCCAGGTTTACTAGTTTTAGCTAATGCCCTGAATGGATGGAAGTAACACTGTAATTTAGGAAGTAAAGGAGGTATTGTAACTGCATAACCACAGTCTGCTCCAGCCCGGACCGCGGGCGGGGAAGAAGTTAATGACGGAGCACTGCCGTTCTTAAGGTGTTTCATTAAAGCTCACGTTTTGCTCATTTGCCGCTCAGCAGAACGTGGTCACTGCTTCATAACAGAGCCCAACTAACAGCTCCAGCTCAGGACGGCGCTCCGCGGAGAACCGCGCTTAACGCAACGTTAACAAATGCAAATGCTCACTGTGTTCCACGTGTGCGCTCAGTGCGGCTCCGGGGCACAGCTCTCCCGATGCGCCGTGGGGGCTTTAAGGAAAGGATGACAATGAATCCCCATTGCATCGCCACCGAAACAGTGCGCGGACGCTCCGAGTGCCGCCCGTCCTTCGCTGCCAAATGGGCAACGGCGGCACCGCGAGAGCTGCGGCGCGGATCGGCCCTCCCCCGCTCCCGCACCGCTCCCGCACCGCTCCCGCCCCTCGGAGCCGCTGTCCCCGCAGCGCTGCGGTGTCGGTTCCGCGGCGGCTCAAGAACAGCAGCGACACGGTCCTCACTGACGGCTTTATTGGTTTGTACAGCATATACAGTTCATAATAAAGTTAAACCCATTGCATACGGTTTTCGCTTCAGTCTGCGATATCCGCCATAGAAACACACGGTTATGGATTACACCGAATGGAGTAAACAACAAATATTCACATCTGTACCGCTCACATCCCAGAAAGGAAAGGGGGCCGACGAGGGGCGGTGCTCCCGGGGCCGAGCACCCACGTGTGACAGTGCCCACCCAAAATGTGCTCACACTGCAGTCAGCATTCAGAGTTTGGGGTGGGATCAATCGGGCAGCACAGAGTGCAGTGCCCTCTCCAATTCAGCATCGCGTCCCCGTCCCCGTCCCCAGCGGAGCGACGCAGTGCGGCTGCCCGTGATTCACAGTCCCTGCTCCTGGGAAGCAGATCCCATAGGGGCAGCGGAGGGGTCACCTCACACCTGAGCACTGCACCGCTGCCGTGGAACACAGAGACCTCAGCACTACTGGGAGGGCTCAGAAGGGCCATCCACAGCCGTCCTTTTCACTACAGGAGGGAGAGTACAAGGCACACGAGGGGACGAAGCCCATCCACTTGAAGACAAGTGGACATCTTTTGCTATGAAACCAAGGAAGCAAATCTGAAGGACCAGCAGAGCCCAAACACTTTTGGTCATTCCATGGTCTGAGTGCCCCAGTGAGCACAGCCCTCCCCATGCAGCCTGGGCTCTGCAGCTGGAGCAGAGCAGAGCAGAGCAGAGCTGCTGCCCACACTGCTCCCACGCACCCACTGTGCATTCATGCAGGTATTTACAACACAGCCAGAACCATCAGCACACAGGATCCAGCTTTACAGCAACACTTCCAAGTGCACAAACAAAACCATACCCCTTCACAGCAGCACAGACAGTGCACAATCAGAGCAGCCTGGCACAGTGTGCAGCAGAAGCACCACAGCCATCCCCAGAGCTGATGTCCAACACCCAGAGGGGGCACAGAGCTCCCTGCAAAAGCTGAGACAGCATCAGATGAGGAAAGTAAATCCACATGAGGAAAACAAATAAACACAGCAGACCTGGAGGTCTACAGCTCACATCACTGCATGCGCAAGCATCTCCCAACACTCACACTACGGATGCATCTCTCCTTTTTAAACAAGAAGCTGTTTCCATCTCCACCACAGTGGGTGGAGCAGAGCCCACCACGTGTCCACAGCTCTGCTGGCACAGCTCAGCTCCTCACACTGAGGAATGCCCCTCAGTAATGCCAACACCCGACTCCCACTGAGCTGCCTCTGCTCACCACGTCCCTGCAATTCATGGCTGCCACCTCCCCCAGCTCTGCCAGAGGTTCAGGCAAAGTATCTCTTAAAGATCTTTCTGAACTCTATTTGTTCCCATGTCCAGCAGCTCCCACTGAGCCAACACCAAAGAGGTCTGAAGAGCACAGAGGGGTTCACACGCGGCCACAGAACCACTGCACAGCACTGAAGGTGTGAGGTGATGCCCTGGGAGCACAGCTCTGCCCCAGGAGCAGCCCCACGCAGGGGCAGCAGCACTCAGCGCTCCTCGGAGGACTTTTGGCACTCAGCACATTCACATTTAACCGCTTTAAATCGTGCATTCATGTACAGTTGCATCAATGTCTGCTGCAGGTCATGAGCAGCACAGCACTGAGTGGCTGTGGGACAAACACAGCCTCAGCTGCCAGGACAGCGACGGCACCAGGAACCATCCTGTGCAATGGGGTCACTGCAGTCACAGCTCCTGCAGTAGAGGTGAGGTCAGGTATCGTATCAAAGCACCAGGCTCCTCCAGGAGGAGGTCCTGCACGTGTGTTTTCTCACCCAAACAGAACTCAGCCCTGCTCAGCACTGCACTGCACTCAGCTCACTGTGTGAGCCCCATGCCGACGTCCCACAGTGACTGCAGTGCACACAGCGACTGCTGCCAGCGATGATCTGAACATCACTTTGTGTTTCAGAGCTCAGAAGAGTTCATCCACGTTATGGATCAGGAGCACAAAATTCACGCGATGACTCCCGACAGAATCCGGTTCAGGAATTAAATGTTCAAGAGGATTAATTAATGAAACCAAAACCATACGGTGAAAAAAAACTCAAACTCACGCCCAGAGCAAATTGCACATTCTCCTCAAGAGGACAAATCCTGGAGCAGAACACGAAGCCCTCAGCTCTGCACTGCAGGGAACGCCCACATCAGCTCCTAAATCCATCCACCTCCGACACACAACAGCTCAGCTCACATCACCGATCCGGCACAGGACGAGGACGCAGGCAGCCCTGAGGTCACTGCAATCCACGAGATCTGAGCGAACCTCAGCAGTGTTTTCAGAGCTGTGAGAGCAGAGCAGATCCCACAGAGCTGAGCTGAGCCACCACCGCCCCACGGAGCCGTGGATCACGTGGCAAAAGTCCTGGAGGACTCAGGGAAATCCTGTGCTGAGGAGTGGGAGCACTCAAAGTATGGGCCAGCATGGAGGGACCAAAGGATTCAAAGCTTTATTATTTTCTTTTTTAATAAAGTTAACAGTAAAACAAAATTCACAAGCCTTCCCTTCCCAGAGCTGGTTTCCTCTTCACACACAAAAGCACACAAACTGAGGTCTCCAACCGAGAGAAATGAAACTGCTCTAAGTACAATGAGACATGATGGAGGAAGGAGTCTGAGTGTGTCCGTATTCAAGGCTAAAATGAGCAGAGCAGCTGAGTGCGTTTTAGCCAAACTGGAAAAAGAAATTTCCAGGCCCAGAAGCTGAAAAAGAAAATGAAAGATGTCAGTTCAAAGGCAATGAGGTTCCACAGCAGTGTGCAACAGCTTGATGCCAAGCCACGAATTGGCCTAAATAAATCCATTCAGACAAGGAGAGATGTTCCCATGCATTCCCAGCTGCTGAATTCCAACAGAGCACACTAGTGACCACGTGGGCAGGGGAGGCCCTGCAGGTGAGCTCACCAGGACAAATGGGAACGGCACAAGGTTTCCCAAAACACACTTAACAAAAGCCTCAGTGAACACACAGCTCCTCACGTGTGCACTGACAGCAGGTCAGTGCTGAGAGCTCACTCAGTGCTGCACGGAGCCTGACCACGTGTGAGGTCTGAAGGGACTCCACCAGCACAGCAAAGCCAGGGGAACTCGGCTGTCGGGTGAAGCACTGCGTGCTTCCAAAGCCAACAGCAGTGCACCTCCACCTACCTTCAAAACTGAAGCCTCCTGGCCCACCAAAGAAGGCCTTAAATATATTATTTGCATCGAAGTCTGCAGGGAAGAAAAGGAAGTTGTAAGATGAAGTGAAACAGTTACAGTTTTCAGTTTAGAAACTGCCTCTTAATTGAGGGCCCACGAAGCGCTGCACAAAAAGCTGTGAACAAACAGCTTGCTTTGTCCACTGCAACACAGCAGCTCTGAACACTGCTATGCTGTATGCAGCAGCACAAAACAGGTAAAAGTAACATCTTTCAGAGTTTAACTCACAGAAACAACCCAAGGATTTTGGATAAGCAGCATCTGGGGACCCGCAGAATTTGTGATGTGAATTTGTACACATGTGAAAGGCAGAAGCTTCTGCACAGTGGCACTGACTGTCAGACAACACCTACCCCACAATCCACATTATCTGCAGCTTCCAAAGGTGCATCTGCCATTCAAATACCTCCATGGACCACACAAAGTCAGTCCATGGGGTTACTACACATGGGAGGTCAGGAGCTGCCAGGCTGCTTTAGGGGAGGAGGCAGACTGAGCAGCCCCACCTTTCTAAAGGCTGCTGTGGGAGAACACCACTTACCTCCCATGTTCAACCCATCCTCTTCCAGGTCCTGCCCACTGTCGTAGCGAGCCTTCTTCTTGGGATCTGACAAGATGGTAAAGGCTTCACCAACCTCCTTAAATTTCTTCTCTTCTTCCTTCTGTACTTCTGCACTCGCTCCACTGTGTCGGTCTAACAATACAAAACCAAGCAGGAAAGAAACCTGATGTTCCCACTCTAGAATGGAAAGCTCCATGCATTCCCTATTTATTCCCAGCTCTGAGTGATGGCTGCAGGCAGCTGTGCACGGGGCAGGAGAACCAAAGCAGAGACATGCTCTGAAAGCACCTGATACCTGGATGATGCATTAGTGCTCTTTTCCTGTAGGCCTTCTTGATCTCATCTTCAGAGGCGTTTTTGTCAACGCCGAGGATTTTGTAGTAGTCTTTCCGTTTGCTTTTTTTCAGTTCCATCTGTGCATTCTTTAGGAGCTGCTTGTGTTCTGCAAGGAAGGAGGATGCCAAAGGAAAGCAGCTTTAGTGCATCACACACTGCTTTACGACACTGACACACCAAACGTTGTGGTGACATGAAGGATTCGAGTGGTACAAGTTGCCAACCCACCTGCATTCACAATCAGGCAGCTAATTAAACTCTTAACCCCACACTTAAGGCTGTTTCCAAACATGGGTAAGCATCTCAATGCTACTCAACTAGTATTTGTTAGAAGAAGACTAAAGCCACTGCATTTCATGCCAGGTGCTAAGAAAGCAAGATGCCCACGAGGAATGGCAGCCACACTCAGCACCAAAACCTTCTCTGAGCCAAAGGAAACATGCACAGAACACATACATTTACCTTTTGTTTTTTCTGTCTGATAAACCTTTTCATAGTCCCTTACAGCATCTTCGTATTGCTCTGTGTCCATGTAACTGTGGGAACAAAGATTGCCAAGCTGAACTGCACAGAGAGCAGGAGCAAAGGGGGCTCAGGGCAACACGTGCACTGGGCAGAAAGAACAGCCATCAGAGGAACCTGGAGGAGCTCCCTACACACCCCAAGCTGTGGGAAACCTGCCATGGGAACCTTCAGGCTCCATCCAAGCTGAGGCTGCCAGCTCACATTTCTACTTCAAAGATCTTACAATTATTTACCCAGCAACGTTTCAAGGAAGCTGGTGCAGAGCTGCTTGCAGCCCTGGTCAGCAGTGACAGTCCTGGCACCTCAGAGAGGCTGTTCTTCCTCCTGGCACTTCAGCCCTCCTCACATACTGACTGCTCACTGTGACTCAGAAATCACTGAGATGGAGGTGAAGAAAAACACTGAAGGAACGTTGCAATGAGTAAACAACAGGAATGGTTTGGGTTCACCTAGAGGCCAGGCAGCTTGGCCACAAACTGGAGAACCATCAGTGTTAAGGAAAGGAGCAAATACACACACAGTCAGAACAGAGCTTTGATGACCTTCCCTAGCTGGTGAAAGACATAGGGGGGACATACAGACCCAGCCATCCCTTGTACAACTCTGTCAGCCTCACTGTGCTACACTGCATTATGATCCATGGCTGAAATATGTACAGCCTCAGCTGATTTTCCTTCTAGGGGGAAACAGGGCATCCCATTTCAGTATGTGCTCTGCTGGAAGCATGAAACCACTCAGCCTGTATGGGACTCCCAGCAATCCTTCTGAAAGAGTAAGAGGAGTTCTCTGGGACAGAACACCCACGTTAGCCTCTAACACCAGTGAGCTGAGCTCTAGAACAAACCCTGCCTGAACACAAGGACAGGAAGGCAGCCCCAGACACACAGGCAGGACAGAACACGTAGTTCCCCACCTTCTCACACCATTCAGAAGAGGTTCATATGGGGCCTCTGAAGACACCACCCTTTATTCAGTTAAGCTCCAGCTTTGTTGCCCCATCACTCATCACTGTGGGGAGGAGGTTCCCATCCACAAACCTGCCCAGCATATCCACTCACCACTGTGCTCTCCTCAGGTATGCTTTGATATACGTGTCGTCCAGCTTCACTGCATTCGTGCAGTCATCTATTGCTTCTTCAAGTTTTCTAAGCTGCAATGGCAGACAGAAGTGAATTCCAATCAGAGGAAAAGAAAGAAAAGAGTAACCACTAAATAGCATTATGGTTTTAGCAAATGAAAGCACAATCTCCTCATTACAAGGAAGGAAGTGAATAAGGATGCCTTTGCACTGATGGAGATAAGGCCACACTGCATTCCTTCTCCCCCTCCCACTCCAGGCAGCCCAAGCATTTCAGTTTTGCTTCAATTTCTTTTGCTGTTTGGAACAGGTCCAATTATTGTGCAAGCACAACAACTGGAAATCTTGCTGACAGCACTGGATGGTTCCAGCTGCCCCAGGAGCCAGGGAAGCACGTGCTTTCCAGAGTAAGTGATCTGCTACTTATCAGCTCTGAGGAATAAGACCTAGGACAAAAGACCACTTGCACGATGGCACCTCTTACCTTTGAATTAACTGTTCCCCGGTTGCAGTAGAGTTTGGCATTTGTTTTTATGTTATTAGGATCTATTCCTAGTGCTTCTGTGTACAGTTCATAAGCTAGTTTGTAGTTTCCTTCTTTGAATGCTTTATTCCCATCTTCCTTCTTTGCTTTAAGTGCTTTGGCATTCTGAAAGACAACACAGGTAGGATGAGGACACCAGGTGAGTGGTCAGGGGATACCATGTGCCTTATTTTATGGGGTAGGGGCCCCCAACCATAACCATTCTGATTTGCTTTCAGACACCACTACAGGATAGAGAAGATTTAAGGGGGCTACTTCAGCAGAAGCAAGCGTTCAGTTTAAAGAACCAAGGCCTGGTAATGCTGCAGTCACAGCCCCAACACCCACAACTTACACGGCAGGCTAAGCATGCTTTCTCGTGGTCAGGAGCCATTCTGAGTGCCTGGACGAAGAACTGCACTGCCTTCTCAATACAGTCCTCATAATAAAGGCAGAGCCCACGGACATACAGCGCGTCCGCGTTCGTTGAGTCCATCCGTAAGATGTCACTGTGACAAACAGATTTTTAAGTTACCTACTGCAGTTTTCTTTGCATGACCAAAAGCATTCTCCTTCTGCTGAGACATTCAGGTCACTCATCAGATCTGTGCTAGGGATATAACGAGAGTGCACGAACTCAGAGCAAGGCTGCTGGTTATTAAATAAGCTTCAGAGTTCCCCAGTGTGACTAAAATGGGAGAAGGATGGGTTCAAATTTTCTGTCAACATTTGCAATGAGGATTTTGGGTTTGTTTTTCACAATCCTCCTTATTTTGGACTCTGGAGAAGGACACCAGTTGTTTTTTGAGACCTTAAAGATGCTCACCTTGCTACAGACTGTGCTTCTGGGTAACGACCCAGCAGTGCCAAGCACTCAGCCTTGAGGATTTTGAACCTATGACAAGCAGGAGCAAACTCCAAAGCACGGTCCATGCAGAAGACGACCTGGGGCGAGAAAAGCAAACATCCAAAGGCTTAGTTTGAAAGACTGCACCACCACCAAACATGAGATTTCCTATTCATCTCTGAACAGGAAGGGAAGCAGGAATCCTCTTCTGCTGGATCCACTTCTCACTAAGAGTGGTTTTGGGTGGTGGCGTTTTTATTTCTTTGATTTGTTTTAAGAAGGGTTTCATGTCCAAAGGTATGTGGGCACTGCTACGTTGCTACAACAGAGCACTGGACAGAAAACTCACGGAATACCTGTAGAACTGCAAACCCTTTAACTCCTCTGAAATTGCAGCCCCCAAAGAAAAGGCCAAGGAAGACAATTCTGCCCCTGTTTCCAGCATTATAAAGGCATGTGGGAGGGACAGAAATTCAATAGACTGGGACAGTTTGGACTGGACAGAACACAAAAAAGTACAGTGCAGGGACTGATCTTAGACTGGTCTGACTGCAACAGGCAGGGTGATCTAATGGTCTTTTTCCATCTCTGTCTCTCTGGTAGAGACATCTGCAGGAGAACAGGGTGATTGTTCCACCAAGGTTCATCTGCTTTCCCAGCCTGTGACATCACGATTGCCCGCTGTGGGAAGCACTGTGCTTCAGACTGAGAAGTCAAAGGCTTCTGGGTGAGAAAGGAGCAAGAGCAGCACTCCAGAAACAAAGATCACATTTCATGCAAGTCTTCCCAGTGAAGTGAGGCAGCAGAAGTGAGGGGACAGATGCAAAAGCCCAGAACAAGCAACACAGGCAGGGTGACTCCTACACGTGCGATCCAGACTGACCACACACCCTACTTGCTCCTCATAACAAGGTGATGCAAAGTAGAATTTATGCTCCTAAAACACTGAGCTTAGCCTAAGAGCCAGTGGCCCAAACAATGAACTTAACACACCAGATATAGTCTCCTTTCTACAGACCTTACATGCACTGAACAGAAACGGTTTCTGTTTCCAGACCACAGCAAAACTACATTGCACAGCACCTGCCAATAGGGCCCAGCCAGAGGGAGGCAGGGATGTTAGATGTGCATCTAACTGACCTGCCCAGGTGAGATATGCCTGCTTGTGATGCTGCAGGAAGCAATCAAGTTAATCTTACCTTCCTGAAATCTCGCTTCTCAAAATCCACTTCTGCTATTTTCTCATACTCGAGCACGGTACTGGCATTCTTCAGCTAAGGACAGGAGCACACAGTAAGTGTTTCAAAGCAGCCACTAGTCTGTAACACAACCAAGCACATAAGCAGCCAGTCCCTCCAGTGTCACAAGAGCAAAAGCTACTTCAGGCCACAGAACAACCTTGCGGACCAGGTCAATATTTTTGCCAGCATCAAAATCAGTTTGAGATCCAGAGACCTAACTGGTAGCCCTGGAAGACGTACACTTGTGAGTGAGCTGCAGCAGTAGCAGCTTTCTACACGCTGCATTTCCATGCTCCCTCACCATCACTCTCCCCTGGAGTGCTGGCAAAGGACCAGCTCAGCCTCCATGCCTTCCTGCCAAGAAGAGGCGATCACACACAAAAATAACTGCAACTAATTGGTCTACTGGGAAACAGATAAAGAGACTTCATCACCACCTCATTTCCGTTCACCGTACCGAGGCACACAGTCATTACTAACCAGTTCAATCCATTTCAGTTTCTCACCTCTTGCTGTGCCTGAGTATTCTTGTGATCCAGTTCCAGAACCCGCTGGAAGCAGCGGCTGGCAGCCATGGCGTTCCCTAGGGAGAGGTGGCACTTCCCTTCCCGTAGATGGCCCTGAGAAGAGCATTAACAGGGAGTTGCAGGAGCAGACAAGTACTCAGACCCACATAAGAAATACGACAGCCTCCACGTACCCTCACAAAGCTGTCATCCAACCTGACAGACTGCTGCGCATCTCCCAGCGCTTCTCGGAACCTCCCCAGCATCATGAGGGTGGCAGCTCTGTTACCATAATAACTGGCATTGTTAGGACAGGTATCTGGAGGAAATGGAAGAGCATTTGCTGGTGCGTAATGTAAGCAGCTACACAACTTGTAGAACATGCTCAGAAGTCGTTGTGGGGTTTAAAAATATCACATTCCTTTCCAATTTCTAATACCACCAGAGTGGCTTACGAAGATGCACAATGCTTTACAATAGGGACCATAAACCACTGCTCCTCACACCATAACTCACACAGAAAAGCATTCAGCCTGACAGTGCTGCTGACCCTGCATCAGATGGAAAACTGGATGGGTTTCTTGTCAAAAATATCTCGGGTGGAAGAGAAATAAAAAGCTGCTGCAAATCACCCACGTTAGCACCGACTTGCATAATCGATCCAGGGAAATTCTGCAAAGTAATTAAACCAGCAGAAAGTTTTCATCCAGTCTGTGCTGTCACAAGCCCTGCTGCTGCATTTCAAAACCAATAACCACTTTGAGTCGTGGGCATTCTGTCCAGCAAAGGCTATCATTACCACCCACTGCTCTCACCTATGGCTTTTGTGTAGTAGTTGTATGCTTCGTTGTAATCTTTCTTGGCGTAGTACGCGTTCCCTTGTTCCTTGAAAGACTCTGCTTCTCTAAAGGAAGAGAAACACAGGGAAGAGCATCAGAGCACATTCTGACCACAATCAAGCCTGTGATCCCCAGCAATCCCAGCACGGCTCTGCAGTGCTGTGAACGCTTTGTATCTGACTGCTGCAGGACTTTGTGTTCACTGCTCACGAGGAACGAGCGCAGTGTCGGCCTGGCTCAGCTCAGCACAGCTCAGCTCAGCAGCAGACTGAACAGTGAGAGCAGCCTTTCTCAGACACAGCTCAGTCTCAGGTGTACGTGTGCTCCCGAGTGCACAACCTCAGCAGCCACTGAAGACAAGAAACTGAGCGCTCTCTTCCAGAAGCAGTCCCACATCTCTGAGAAATGGGGCCAAGAGCAAGTTCAGTGCTCACAGCAACTACACCAAGGAGAAGTACGGGTGCTTCTTGAGGCTTGCGTGGCACTGCCTTGGCAACAGGTCCAGAAATAGTCCTCACACTCGAGATGGAGCATTTGCAGAGACAATTTAGGACATTTAAAAACATACAACATATGGTTTAAAGCTGCATCCTTTAAACTCTTGAAAGCAAAGTTTCCCCTAATGGAAACTAAACCCTTCCCCACCTCCTCTCATCTACCTTCACCGTTTTACATAAGCAGCCCAAGAGGGAACTTGTACCATGGCACTGTGAAGTTTAATTCAGCAGCATCATTCACTCGCTCCTCCTCAGCCAACTCCACAGGAGCACTGCCCTCTCTAAGACGTGGCATTAATACCTGCATTAATACACTTCTGGGCCCGCACTGCTGCAGTAGAGAACAAAGGGAAATGTGTTGAGAAAGTCACCATGTTTGTAAGGTCTGCCCTTGGCCGCTCCCACACAACCCCCTCATGCAGAGGGTTGTTTGCACAGAAGCACCACAGTTGTGCCAGCTGGCAAGACAATGGACACAGGGCACTGCTGCCCCGAGAGCCTCCGGGGCCACGGAGGAAAATGAGAGCAAACAGCTCCCGGAGCTCTGCTACCAACTGCACTCACACAGCGGAGCAGACGCGGCCCCTCCGAACCTCTGCTGACACTGAGCAATGGAAATGCAACGTGTTGGGGTGCTGAGGTGTGGGATGAGCAGCAGCAGGGCAGCGAGGGCTGGCAGCAGATCCGTGCTCCGGGAGGATCAGTGGCACCCAGACTTTGTAGGACTACAAATGGGTCCCAGCACGGCCCTCTCTGTTACAGATCCCATGTTCATAACACGCTGGAAGAAAAGAAACAGCAAATGGGCACTGCCTTGGCAGCATCAGTTTAAACACAACTTTATCCTAATTTCTGCAGCAACAAATGGAAAAGAAAATCAATTATGAACTCCACTCAGAACCTTTACCTGTACGGACTGGAGGATGGACAGCACTGATGCAGATCTCACCCCGAGCTGCCCAGGCAGCCCATCCAGCTCAACAATGGGAAAAAGACCACGAAAGGAAACCCAAAATCTCCTCCATGGCACAAAGGCAAAGGCAGCTGCTGGAGGCTTGTGGCCTCGTGTCCCAGGCACAGAACAGAAGCATCTCTCCCCACTTGTGCTCCATTGACATAGAAAGCACACTGAGAAAACAGTTCTTGTTTACCACGGTCTCTGGCTATAACAAGAAATGCAGATCTCCTGATATCACTGGTAATTGTTTCAATCCAAACAGATGCTGCAGCCTGAATGAGATCATTCTGCATCTCACACTGATGTAGGCTGCGTTCCCCACTTGCTACTTTTGAAACTGAAGAAGAATCATGCTTTGCTAAAAATATGACGCAGGCTGAATGCACTGCTTTGTTCCCAGCAGGCAGAGCCTCCTCAGGGTTCTCTGCAGCCAACACAGAAGACAGGGAAGAGTTGCACCAGGACCTCAGGAAGAAGCTTGTCTTTCATTGCATGCGTGCAACCAGGGCTCACAAGGAAGGGGCTGTTAGGAGTAACTGTCCTTGCAAGCTAGTCGTTTTTTTTTTCCCCTTTCATAACACTTAACACAGCCTCTAATTCTTCCCCCGTCCTCCTGGAGGACCTGCCACGTTCGGGCAGCAGCCACATGCTGCCAATGCTGCAGCAGCAATGCAGCCATCGTGAGGCTGCCCTGCTCAGTGTGCCCTGCTCACAGCTCTGCCCTGCTCAGTGCGCCCTGCTCACAGCTCTGCCCTGCTCAGTGTGCCCTGCTCCCAGGCAGCAGAGCTATGAGGCACAGCCATCCCATCCTGCAGCACAATCCCATGGCTGCTGACAGCTCCTGCCTCCTCCCCAGCACTGGCAGCCCCCACACAATGCCAATTGCTGCTTCCCTGCTCCTACTGCAGTGAGGAACACGCAGACCTGCCTGCCAGCACACCTCACCTGCCCAAGTCACCAGCACCCATGCACAAAGCACCTCGTGGGGCTGGCAGTGCTGGCACGGCCCCGCTGCAGCTCCAGCTCTCCAGGCACACCCCATGTAAGCAGGCAGCACCTCATGACTGCGCAGCATAGGACCACCACTCCTACTTCATCTCCTGCCTCCAGGACAAAAAAATATATATGGGATTTAAGGGATGCTCTGAAATCCCTGCCTGAAAACATAAGTACCTCACAGTCAGCAGGGCACTGTCTGAAACCATGAAATCTAAGGGAATGGGAACTTTAACTGGGCCAGCTTCTGCCTATGAGGTGTGCAGAGCCTCAAAAACCTATCAGCCCCCCCACGTCCTTCGGGATGCCCAAACCCAAAGGGCACAGCTGGCTTCCCTGAGCAACCCCAGCAGAGACTTTTCCTTAATAGCACACGGTGCCTCCACCCCACAGTTTCTCTGTTGGATTCCAGACGAGATTCTCAGCTGTCAGATGTTACTCAGCTGCTTGGGTAAAATAAGTTGAGTGATCTCAATACAGTTTACACTGGGCAGATGTCTGGAACTTAAAATTAGCTGCTGTGTCTCACACTGGGCATACTGCAGCCTCCCCTCCCTCCTTTCAGGGTGCAGAATTGGAGCCAGGCACTCGGCAGGCCACGGGATGCACACACTTCTTCCAGGTTAGGCTGCATGCTTTGTGACTGAGGAGTTCACATCCTAGTCTGAATCTGATGGGAAAGAAGAGTCCCCAGGGACAAAAGCACAGTCATGTATAACAAAACCATTGCCCTCAGGAGTGGGATATTCTCACGCCGACCCTATGGCTGCAGAGACCAGAGGAGCACACCACGAACACATTGCTCTGCACATCAGCACCCCCCACTGAGCAATAACGGATCTGCTCCCAGCTGCATTGCAGCAATGAGAATAAAGGCAGTTACTTGCAGAGTGACCCAGCACCAGGGAAATCTCAAGTCTGTACGTGCAAATAACTGCATGGATCGCCCAAGGGTTCACCAACTGCAAGGGCTGCCCCAGGACCCCAAGTCCTTCACAAGAACGGCCAACAGTGAAATCGCAGGCACGTAGTCCAGAGGGGTCCAAAAAATCCACACTGTCCTCCAGACACACCTCAGAACATTCCCAGCACCAGAGGACAAACAGCCATGGAAGGCCAAAAGCCACAGGAACTAAAAGATGCCACGAGCAGAGAGCAGCAGCTCAGAAAGGAGCCGGTGCCCCCTGCAGCACTCAGAGCAAACAGCCAGATGAGTCCTGCACGTTAATCAGGCACTTATGTAACACACCTCGCTAGCAGAGCTCACCATTCACCCACTTAGTTCTAACAGCAGCATCGCTGACCCCACGGTCTCAGTGTCTGTGAGAACCCCCAGGACCAGGAAAGCACCCACTGCAAGAACTGCACGGTGAGACAACGGCACGAGTGTGACTCACCCGAAAAATACGGCCTCGGGTTCAAGGCAGGCTTCACTTCCAAGTACTGAACACCTTCTTCGTGCTGTATACAGAAATTACCCAATTCAGAGCATTCAAATGCTCTGCAAATGTACAGGAGATTAAACATCCGCCTGAGGAGCATCTGCCATTCCTCATATTATCCTAAGATGATAATTACACCTTTGTAAAACAGGACGGATTCACAGCAGTGCCCGGTGACAAGCAGAGCAGGAATCCCAGAGCAGCCCATACCCACAGCCACAGCCCTACAGCCAAGCATCCCCAGGGCCCAGCAGGGCTCCTGCAGCAGGAGCAGCCTGACTGAGACACATTCCAGCAACGGCAAGAGCCTTCCCAACCATCCACCCCAACAACCTCCAGGTAACGTCTGTTGGAGCAGTGAGCCCAGGTCAGGCCAAGTCTGGAAGCTCCTTTTTGATTTCTGCACAATTTAATGTGTGAAAAATTTCACATTCATTGTTTTATTGAATTTAACGACTGTTCCCTGCTCTGTCACCAGACCTGAGGTCTGCGCCATAACAGCAGCACTCCGTGCAGATCATTTCACAATATTTTCCAGATGATTTGAGATACCTCTCTGCAGAGGCTGCTGTTTCCTCCAGCATCAAAAAGGGGAGAGAGATCGAGCCCTGAGCAGGCACAGCTCAGATCCCAGAGCTGCAGAGGGTGACAAAGAAGCAGAGCCCAGCACAGTGCCAGCAGCCCCACGCTCACAGCTCAGCTGGGCCAAGGGAGGAATGGCTCCCAGGGGTCACAAACCTTTACCATTTAGGAAATGACTTCTGGGGGACGGACCCCTCCCTGCCTGCACCAAAGCTCAATCCCCTCCCAGCAGCTGCTCCCTAGCAGAGGAGCTGGAGCTAACAGCACCGTGACCCAGCGGATAAAATTAATGCCCTTACATCAACCCTCCTCCGCCAGGACCCTCACCAGCTATGCTGCCACAGCCAATAATTATCCCATGACCACACTCTATTCCTGTCCCTGAAGCCGCTGCTGCGTGAACCACCCGGCGTGTTTACAGCTGTCCCAGCACATTATGGTCATACTGAGCTCCACTATTACCACTGTCATTTTTATTAATCTGCAGAGCACAGAATCACATTCAGTTTCTTTGCTTAAGGGCTGACCCTCGTTGATCTGTGCCTCATCATGCTGCAACTCCTAAAGAGAGCATCGGAAGCTCGGTGCTGACTTACAGCAGCACTTCAGCAAAGCTTTCTTTTATTTTTGCTTTCTGATTGAACCTGGCCCAGTCACATCATACAGGCCGTGTTAAATCAGATTCCAGAGTACGCCTGTGCAATCAGTGCTGAGTGCCTGCACAGCCCTTGCGTGGTTCACAATGTTTTACAAACATTAAGCACCTAATTAAGCCTCCAGCCACCCTCCCTAATTCGGTGACTATCGCCCTCATTTACATTAGATCAGTTGAGAGATAGAACTTGAGCAACTAATGTGAGCCCTGAGGGCGGGCGCAGAGCTGGGCCAGCACACAGGAGATCCCCGCGGATCTCCAGGACCTGCTCTGTGCTTTGTGAACTTCAGCCCCTGCTCACACGCCCCTCTTTAAATCCCAGCAACAGAAAACACTGCAAAAGCACCTATAATATCCCAGGAGGACCACACAGCAACGACGGCGAGCTGCAGCACCGGCCTCACTGCACCAGAAAGCACAGAGCAACCCAGGCAGGGTCAGCTCTCCGTGGCAGAACCGCCCCCCAGAGCAGGACAAGGACCAACCCCCCGCCCCAGGGCTGCTCCCTGCAATCACTGAAACTCAGGAAGGAGGAAGGAAGGGCAATGTCAGAGGACAGCACGAGCTGAGGGCGCCTCCAGCACGGCTCTTACATTTGGGTGTTTTTAACACTGCAGTCATCACCTTCCATCAGCCCGAGGACACGGATCACAGCAGCAGGATTCCCCAGCTTCACGGGCAGTGCTGCACGCACAGCACACGCAAGTGCCTCTTCAGCAACATTTTGCCCTGCTCCTCCGTGACATCACCAGGAAGCTGCTGTGTCCCAGCCCTGCTCCCGGAGCCATCCATTCCTCACTGCGGCGCGGAGCACCTCGGGCCACCGAGGCTGTTCCTCAGTGACCGCTTTCAGTTTTGTTTCTCCTTATGATTTCACCGACCAAATTCCCGTCGGGAGCGGCTGCCTCCCCTCCTGCAGCACCTGCTCTCCTCCTCCCGTCTCCCCCCCGGATCCACGCCGCAGAGCGCAGCCCTCCAACGTCACATTTCCCCATGGCACCGTCTGCGGTGAGCGCAGCACTCAGCCCCGAGGAGAGCCGCGATCCCGGCACCCCGGCTGCGGCCTCGTTACCTGGGGAGGCTCTTTGACCGCAGTAAAGACCTCGGAACGACTTTGCCCCAAGACAGCCGTGCTCCGGACCTCCTCCCCGTGACAGCGCGGAGGAAGCGCTGCCTCTCGTGGGGCTGAGCCGCGCGGAGCACCGCAGGGGCGGAGAGGGAACCGGGAGCACTCCGACCTCGGCCCGGAGCCGCCCCTTCACTCCCTCCTCATCCTCAGCGATGGAAGGAGCCGTCCCGGACGCGGCCTCGGGGCCGAGAGGTGGCACCGTACGCCAACGGCTCCTCGGCCGGTGCTCCGCGGCGGCCACGGCGCGGTGCGGCAGCGGGGGAGGAGCGGACGGAGCCCACCGCAGCCCCGCGGGGTCGGGGCAGGGCCGGGGCAGGGCCGCACCCCGCGGAGCCCCGCAGTGCCCACGCGCCGCACCGGGAGCCGCGGAAGAAGGGAGAGAGCGGCGGAGCCGAGCCCGGCCCGGCCCGGANGGGACCGCGCGCCGGGACGCGGTGCTCCTCGGCGGACCCGGACCCGGTCCCCGTCCCCGTCCTCTGACTGCGCCCGGAGCCCCGCGCGGCGGCGCCGAGGCGGCATGGGGAAGAGCTGCAAGGTGGTGGTGTGCGGGCAGGCCGCCGTGGGCAAAACCGCCATCCTGGAGCAGCTGCTGTACGGCAACCACGTGGTCGGTGCGTGCCGGGCTGGGCGCGGGGACCGTGGTCCCGGGGCCCCGCTCACCCCTGTGCCCGTCCCGCAGGGTCGGAGATGATCGAGACCCAGGAGGACATCTACGTGGGCTCCATCGAGACGGACCGCGGCGTGCGCGAGCAGGTGCGCTTCTACGACACGCGTGGGCTGCGGGACGGCCTGGAGCTGCCCAAGCACTGCTTCTCCTGTACCGACGGATACGTGCTGGTGTACAGCACCGACAGCAAGGAGTCCTTCAAGCGGGTGGAGCTCCTCAAGAAGGAGATCGACAAGTGCAAAGACAAGAAGGAGGTGAGCGCTGCCACGGGCGGGGGCTGCTCTGGGAGCTCCCACCCGTGGAGCCGCCTCCCCTCGGTCTGTCACGGCGGGGTGACCGAGTGCTGCTCCGTAGGGCTCTCACTCGGGAGCAGCTGCTGTCCTGGGCGGCTGTGTGCTCGGACCCCGTGGGCAGAGGGGCTGCAGGTGAAGGCAGGTCTGCGTGTGTTGCCGATGGGGAAAACGGGGATCTGCTCCTTTGGTTACTTCACTGGGGACTGTTGGTCCTATTGGCGTTGGCTGAGATCTCTCTTCTTGACTGCCCAGGTGGGACTTATCCTGCAGGCTTCTGCAGTGCTGTGTGTGCAACCCCTTCCATTTTGGGATTGGTTTGAAATGAACCCAAAGAGAAGGGTGAAAACTGTCCAAAGGGAGCGCTGGAGAAGGTGTTCTGAAAGGGGGAATTGGCTGTGGGGCAGGGCCTGGCCCTGGAGGCAGGACAGGGCAGCACTGCTCAGCTCTGCTTTTGTTACCAACCGGGTTTTTTCCCACCCGTTTCTGAACAGGTCACTATTGTGGTTTTGGGCAATAAATGTGACCTTCAGGAGCAGCGCCGGGTGGACCACGACGCGGCCCAGCACTGGGCCAAGGGTGAGAAGGTGAAGCTGTGGGAAGTGTCTGTGGCCGACCGCCGTACGTTGATTGAGCCCTTCATCTACCTGGCCAGTAAGATGACACAGCCACAAAGCAAGTCTGCTTTTCCCCTGAGTCGCAAGAACAAGGGCAGTGGGTCCGTGGATGGCTGAGCCTCGTCTTGCACTTCTGTTGCCACCTCCTATCCCTCACCTCTCTCCTTCCCTTGCACATACCTCCTGCTGAGCCTGTTTGGTGATATGGAGCCCACAGGAAGCCTGGTGGTATGAGGAGTGGGCTTTGCAGGGCTGGGGGTGGTCTTTGAGGAGGAGAGAGGTGACCCATCCCCCTGTACTCACACAGGAGCTGTTTTCACTGCCCAGGCCCTGGCAATGTTTAAGGCATTGCATTAAGCCAGGATTCACCAAGTGCACCCCTTTGCTCTCAGGGCACAGGCTGACACCTCGAGGACACGTGCTGCCTCTGAGGAGGCCTGAGCATAGCCAGGGCACAGGAAAAGATTCCCCCTCTCAAGAGCTGCTGTCTTTGTACTCACTGATCCAACATGAGACGAACCCAGTGTCCCTGAGCTCCCCCAGCTGGCTCTGTGGTGCTGCAGCTTTGTTTCTGCAGGTTGCTCCTTACCTGGCCACATCCTCTGCACCTCAACGTGCAGGAACATTCAGTCCTTGCTCGAGCTGAGTGCAGCTGAGCCTCCTGCCCCAGGAAATGCACAGTGCAGAGCAGGGCAAGGTGCTGTTACCGAGGGCAGGGTCAGGCCCCATGTCTCACGGAGCCCAGCACTCCTCTTGCTGAGGACAGACCCAGTCCTGACCCAGGAGGTGCAGGGTTGTGCTGTGCCCACGCACACATGGGGGCAGCTCTCACCACCCCACAGTCGCGATGCTGGCTGTCCTCAGAGCCACCATGAGACAAAAGGATGGTCCTGCCCAGCAGCACGTGCTCCCTTTGACTCGTCTGGATCTAGGAAAAAATGACAAGAAAGCCCTGGCTTGTTTATACTTGTTCCTTTTATTTACTGAGTAACACAATAAAGCAATGAGATTCGATTATCAAAATATTTTCCTTTTTTCTTTTTTTTTTTCCCCAACAGTTATAGTACATGAAAAAATATACAGTGAACATTACAGGAGGGGTACTGGCCAAGTCCCTAGAGTCTGTTATTCCATTTTTCTGGTTTTTGTTGGCTTTTTTTTTTTTGGAATCAAACTGTTCACATCACTCCAAGGTTATTTACAGAGGGGCACGCCTTACTGAGTGCTATGGACTATGCCCTACTATCTAGTACAGCATATGGTAAGTCAAAGGCAGTAAATGCTTTGGATTGCATGGGAGCAGGGAGGGGTCTCTGGAGGCAAAGGGGATGCGATAGAGGCAGGATGTTCTTATGCAGCTCATTGCAGTATTATTGTTATTACAAGGAATGGCTTTCAAGGGTTAAAGTGCCAAGTGTAGGAGTGTATCAGGACTCCACTGGTGGAGGGGTGACAGGAGCAGCCACTGCTGGCTCCAGCACAGGCTTTTTAGAACAAAACGAAGGGGAACAACCCACTGGTGCCCAGCAGCTCCTGCAGGCTGCAGCACAGTCACAGCTGTCTGCTCCCTGTGCTCCGGGGCTGGTGTGTGTGTGTGCAGGGGAGATGTGCTGCCCCCTGCTGCAGCCAGAGCTGAGAGGAGGCGTGGAGAAGAGCACAGTGAGGCGGGGATGGTGAGGGCCTGGGTGGCTGCAGGCTGCTTGGCACTGAGATGCTGTCAGAGCCACATCCTCCTGCCACCTCTGAACCCCAGCCAGCGTGGGATCCTGTCCTGGGGGGTGTGGGGTTGTCTCTTGGTCTGGGACACACGTGTCCCCTAGGTTGTGGGGCTCCCTCCCTGTCCTGGCTGAGGCCACTGCTGCAGGTGCCTTCTACCCTCAGCTGTTCTCCTAGCTGGGTCTCCCCACCACCTTAGGACCTTGTCTCTACTCTGATCTTTCCATAAATGATCCCCCTTCCCCTGGTGCCCCCTCTCCCCTTCCCTCCCTGAGGTAGAGGGAGATGCCCTGACCAGATAAATCCATACTCAGGCGCTTCTTTGCACTCTTCTGCATGGGGAACACAGCAGCAGCACTCCAGGGGTCAGCAGTGCTCATAGTGTGAGCAGAGTGCCCTCCAGACATGGGAGCCGGGCTCTGTGCTAGCAGGATGGTCCATGCAGCAGTCCCTGCTGTCACCCGGGGTTCCCACTCTTGGGAACAGAAGCATTAAGTGGCAGCAGGTCCCCATATACCTCCAAGACCTCGTCCTGAGCATCAGCAAAGCACTCTGGGCAAAATCCTCCTGAAATCCAGGTGTTGCTTATGGTCAAGATGTCAGATATGTGCGCTTGTGCGTGTGGATTCCCAGACGTGCAAACCACCTCTTCCCAAGGGCTGGGCAAGAACACGGCCTTGTGTTGGGATGCTGCAGAGGTCTCTGAGCCAGCACCCAGGCTGGGGATGGGAGGGGACAGCACAGCAGAGGAACCACCTGCACAGAGCTGAGTGCTGCTTTGTGTCCTTTCTGCTCCAAACAACACTCCCAGCCCTACAGACAGCACGAGCACCAAAAACGTAGACAGCAAACAACGAGCCAGCTGCTCCCGTGGGATTGCATAGATCGGGGTGGGTCGTCAGTCCAGCATGAGGTCCATTTGGGTTGCGAATTTCCTGCAGGTTTCTATTTACAGCAGTGCTGGAAACACGGAGAGCTGCGGGTACAGTTTTCAGAGCAGGTCCTCGCTGGGCCTTCTGAGCACAGTGAAAAGAGAGCATCCGAGGGAGGCCGGCGGTGCCCGCTCCTTCCTCCCTGATTGTCTGGGCTGCCAGGACAGGACGCCTTCGCTTGGCGGAGTCACAAACTCCTTGGAAGCTCCTAATGGGGATGGGGTGGATGGCGAGCAGCGACAGTGCCTTCCTCTGGAGAACCAAAAGTGCTTTTGGGGACATTCACGCAGCCTCACAGCATCTCCCCTGAGGTAGGGGCAGGATTGTCCCCCCAGGGGTGGGACTGAGGTGAACAGCCGGTGCCAAGCAGGGCTCAGAGCACAGCGTCCCCTCCTTCCCACCTCAGGGAGTGCAAAGCAGATGGGAGCAGAGCCTGTGCCCAAATTCTGTGCTTCTCGGGGTGCCTGGGAGAAAGGCTGTGTGCTTTCAGAGGGCAGAGGAGCGAGCCCCAGGCTTTGCCTATTGCTCTCAGAATGAGGATGTGACCACCATGGCCAATGGCTCTTTGGCGTGGGACAGATGAGACCAGCAGGGACCTGCTCCATCCCCGAGGTACCAGCCAGCTCCTCTCCTCCCAGCCTGGGAACCAGGAGGCAGACAAGAAGCACAGTAGGGTCCTGGTGGCTCCAGCACCATCCTCACCCCACGTGGGCAGGGGGAGCGGCAGGAGAGGGCACAGTGGGGCTGGCTGGGCTCCTCCAGAGCATTGTGCACCGACAGGAGCCAGCTGGAAGCAAAGGGGAAGCCTGGGTCGATGCCTACTGCTACGGTTTCCCATCAGCCAGGAGAGCAGTCAGTGTGGGCGTGCTGCCCCACACAGCCCCTATGGCACAGCTGACGGACCCCCAGCGAGCAGCTCTAGTAGGGTGCGAAGACAATGGGGCCCGGCGTGGTGCGGACGTGGGCCGGCGGCGTTCGGAAGAGGGCTGGTCCGAGGATCGGGGCTTGGAAGAGCGTGGTGGCAGCGGCCGGCCGCAGGGCGAGGGGCCCAGGCATGGCACACACGGCCGTGGTGAGCGGGCTGGGCAGGAAACGTGTCGCCAGCGTTTTGGTGAGATGCTTCTGCAGAGCCAGCTTGGACTGCGGGAGGGAGAGGAGAGCGCGTGAGGGCTGCATCGGGTGAGAGCAGCCCCTGAAGCAGCACTGTGCTGTCTGCAGCAAACACAGCGTGCAGCCCCAGCACTGTGCAGCCCCAGCTCCAGGGCTGGTATTTCTGCCACACCAGGCAGGGAGGCTCAGGTCTCCGCAGATATACATTTGGGATTGGTTCAGCTGAATCATGCCAACCCCAGGCACCCGAGCAGCACAGCTGCCCGCTGCCAAACGTGAGCCAGGTGGAAGGACCCCAAGTGCTGCAGCTGTTCAGAGTGCTGCTGCCAGAGGGATGAGCTCTCCCTGTGCTTTCCTTCACATGAAGGGAAACCAGAGCCTCCTCCCAGCTCTGCACCCCTCCCCAAAGGGATCCGTGGGGTGCAAGGAGCGGAGGCTGTGAGAACAAGAGTGTCTTCTTGCAGGAGATGTGTCACGCAGTTGGCTCCTGCAGCCAGCCAGCGGGTGGGTGATGTGCTGGGAGACAGATACCTTGAGAATACTCACTGCGAGGGCAGCATTCTTCTGCAGCTTGTTGTAGGGGCTGTACTTGGGCTTGGGTGGCTTCCCAGCCAGCCTGTCTTTGTGCCGCCGGCTGCTCATGTGCTGCAAGAGGACAAGGGCCAAGTGATGGGCACCATGGTCACAGCTGGTCCCCTCTCCATCCCCTCCACCCCCCACCAAATCTGTGTTCTCCCCACAGCAGGGAAAATCCACAGGGCTACGACAAACACATGCAGATTCCCTTTGGCTTAAGAGAGGGATTTCAAAGGGATGTGTCCTGTAAAACCCAGGACTTAAGAGATGCTCCTCTCCCACAGCCACCGTGCTGATGCACCGAAGCCCCTTCGCAGAGGGCTCTGCATTTCCCAGGGGAACTGCATGCCTGAGGCTCCGTGCCATCACCTGTTTGAGCTGTGTCTCCGAGTTCACGTAGATCTCGCACACTTGGCAGTGGAACGCCTTGTTCTGGATGTTGATGCTGCCCTTGTTGCCGATTCTCTTGGCCTTGTGCCCTGCCCGGGCCAGCAGCTTGCCCCGGCCGCGCCGCAGCTGCGCACTGTGTCCTTCCAGCATCGACTTGTGCTTGGCACCTGGGGACAGAGGGACGCTCAGCAGACACCGAACCCACAGTCCCTCTGCAGCAGAACTCCGTCCCAACCCACCCTGAGATGCAGGAGCCCCTTCCCAACCCCCGCCAAGCTCCAGACCACAAGCCCTCTGCTCCCAGAGACGCCTCCCCCCACTCCTTCCACACGTCAGACCTTTGGAGGAAGGTCTATTTTCAGCGTGTCCTGGAGCCATCGCCCTGCCCCGGGCTTTAGCACAGCGTGCAGCATCTGCACCGCGCCCAAGGTCAGAGCAGTGCCAGCTCAGAGCTGGGAACAGCTCAGTGGGGTCACAGGGGGCAAGGAAGGAGAACCCCAAATCCCATACACATGGGGACACGGTGCTCCGCCTGCCCCTTCCCAGAGAGAGCTGGGGGTGGGTGGGTAATTCAAGCCCTCGCTAATTCCTTCTATTTTTTAAGGCGTTAAGCAAGGAGCCTGAGCTCAGCGCTGCGTGACAGCCGGAGCAGCAGCCTGCGAACGTTTTGTTTGTTTGTTCTTTTTCCCCAAATCAGTGCCTGTCTTTGTAACCGGAGCTGACAAAAGCCAAAGGACACGTTTGCAGCTAAGCCCTGGGGCGGGGGCTGCCGACTCCCAGCTCCCGCTGCGGTGGGGGGGGCTCCCCCTTTAGGATCAGGGCTGCTCACGCTGAGCATCGCGTGCAGATGGAGCCAGCACTGCAGAGACTGCGGCACCGCGGAGCTGGGGGCACTGGGGGGAGCCGCGCTGTGGGGCTCATTCCCCTCCCCACGTGGCTCCCAACGGTGCCGGGCTGCTCTGGGCAGGTCCTGGCACTGCGGCTTCTGTTAGAGCTGAACTGAAACAGAGTACAAAGCGCCCTCCAATCGCTCCAATAAATATATCTGAAAAGGTCTTTAATTAAGCTACATGAACAATGAGGGAGTTTCTGACCTCGCTAGAATTCACTCCTTAAGCCGCAGCAGAGTTAAACCACCACCACCCACCTCTGCAAGCCACCTTCATTAACCCTTTTTAACTAAAGCAACGCTCATTAACTCGCGAGGCCGCGTGGCTCCGCGCAGATCCCGTCCCCAGGCACTGCCCTTACCCGTGTTGTGAGCCTCCAGCTGCGACAGCGAGTTGACGGTCACCTTGCAGGTGGGGCAGTACAGGTGCTGCTTGCCCTTCCTGCCCTCCTTCTCGCTGTCAGGGGCTGACCCAGCGCTGCTGCCCGACTCGGCCGCCTGCGTCTCCGCTCCCTGCACGGCCGAGGAGGTGATGCTGGCAGCGTCGGACGCGGCCTCGGACAGCTCAGAGGGCGGAGGGGAGCCCAGAGGGGCGGCACTGCCCGGCGGCTCTGCGGGCGGCTGCTCAGAGCCGGGCAGCAGAGCCACGTCGGGGCCATCACCATCCACCTCCTTGGGGTCGCTGGGGGGGGCTGCCGGGAAGGGAGGGAAAAGGGGGGATCAGAAATCGACTGAAGGTGAAAGCTTTCTTTTCCCGATTGGGGTTTCGGAGAGCAGCCCTGATCCCGGCCCAGGGGCTCTGCTCTGCTCTGGTGTTCCCAACACAGCTTATCTCTGCAACTCATTGCAGCTGTGCTCAGCCCTGAGGATGAGTGCCAGCCCCCACAGACTCCGTGGTTGGGCACGGAACACTTTGTTGCCACAGCCATTATCTGTGTTTATAAACATCGCCCAGGAAGACCAAACACGGGGAAAACACTGCAGCACTGCAGGATGGGGGCTGTGAACAGGGGTGGGGGCTGCAGGGCTGCACAGCACAGCCCCCAGGGCCAGCAGCAGGACCAGGTCCCACCCACACTCCTTGGGAGAGGGCGTACGAGGACGACTCAGGATGCTTTTCCCACTGTGCATAGTGCTGCAGGTGCAGTAGTTGAGTGCAGCCTTTGCCTTGAGCATTCCTGTCCCAGTAACCAGCAGCAAGCGAGGCCCAAACACAGAACAACTCGAGGGCACCAAACCCACACTTCAGCTGCACATTGCTGAGAAGTGTTGCTCCCATCTCTGCAGCCAGGATGTGACCCCAGAGTGGAAGCATCCCCATCCCTCCTTGCACCCTGCAGCTCCACAGCTGATGGCTGAGGGATGCTCGGGCACACGGTGCTGCCCACAGCAGGTTGGGTGCAGCACCCAGACCACATCATCCATAGTAGTGCTGCTGCACCACGAGCAGCAGATCATCACACAGCACCGGGGCTGTGCCCTAACCCTTCCCATACCTGCACTGCTGGGATCCTCACCACCCTCCACAGTGGGGCTGAAGTCGGCCACGCTGTCCCTGCCCACGGCACCCACCGCCTTCTGCTTGCTCTTCATGGCCTCAATGGCCTTCAGCCTCCGGGCGTGCTTGTGGCCTTTGTAGTGGGCTTCTGCCTGGTTCTGTGGGGGAGACAGAGGGGGGCACTGCATCAGTGCTGTGGATGAACAGACGGATGGACAGGGGGTGCAGGGGTGGTCCTGGCAGCAGCAGCTCAGGCAGCCCCCCCAGGGCACCGCTGGCTGTGCACACACACCCCAGTGCCATCCATCCCTGGAGGTGACATTCTTGGCCGGGAGTGGCACAGAGCTGCTCTTCCCCTCCCACCGAACCGCTCCGCACACACACATTCAGACCGAGGTATCTCTGTGCAAAGCTTCCACAGCACTGCGAGGCCGAGATAAGGATCCTGCTCTGATTAAATGCACCAAACCCCTTTTGAAAGAAACCTTCAGAGAAACGTACGGCATCAGAAACGTACAGAGAATGGCAAGCTGTAAAATTAAAACTAAAAAACGCATCGGTGGGGAGGACACGTCCCCCATTGTAACCTCGTGGGCATCTGACATGCAATTTACATCCAGGGGCTCCTTTCTCCCAGAGAACACCGAATAATGAAGTGCACATCGATGGGTCCACGCCTGCACAGAGCAGATAAAAGCATCCACAAAGAGAGGAACGCAGACATTTGTGTACTGAGCGCTCACGGACAATGCTGCATTGTCACTGAAAACAACCACGGTTTGGCACTTTATGGAAGCTGAATCCAAAGTGAACCGGGACACCATCCCCGAGCGGCACGGATTCATTTGCTCCCAGTGCTGGGGGAGCAGCGCTGCCCCCCACGTCCCAAGGGCAGGGAATGGTGGCTGGGAGCCGGGCAGCGCGGGTACGTGGGAAAGAAAAAAGGCCCATCCAAGCGCACGGGCTGAGCAGAGCCTCATTAGCAAACACAATCAGCTTCCATCAGTTAACGGGGTTTGGACGGGGCCGGGCTGCAGTGCAAGTAGGTCACCAATCCCGGCTGCAGCTCTGTGCAGAGCGGCGTGCGGTGATTTGCAGCGGCGTGAGGTCTCCATCTCCATCCTTCGCAGCCCCAGCTCGGGCCGGGGCAGCCCCACGGAGCGCCGGGCAGGAGCGGCAGTGCTGGGGGGGGAAGGCAGGGAGCATCGCCTTCGTGCACCGCGCTGCCGCCAGGGAGCGGCTGGGAACGGGAGAGCTCCTCCCAACGGGAACGCTTCTCCCGGCGCTGCTTCTCCCTGCGCTGCCGGTTGCCAAGCAAAATAATTAAGCCTGCAGAAGCTGACTGTGGCTGGAAGAGACGTTCAGGGCTGTGCTGATGCAGCACAGCCGCACTGGGAGCACATCTCTCCGGGTGCAGCAGTGGAACACAGATCCAGCCCAGCACACCCCGCTGGGTGCAGCACCCATGGGTGCAGCGGGAGCAGCTGCAGGTGCTGAGCTCGGTACTGGTTCGAGCAGATGAGCCGTGCTCAAAGCTTTCCTGCCTCACTCCCAGCTCTGCACATGATGGAGCAGCAGCACAGAGGAGCAGAACCGCTGACAGTGACCTCTCAGAAGCAGCTCTGTGCTGCTCATCCCTGCAAAACATCCCCTTCTCGCAGGGATGCACAGCATGGTGCTCTGCTGTACCCACAGTGCCAGCCCAGCAGCACAGAGCTCAGTCCCAGACCCACTCCTGGACACACGGAGGTGCTCTGAGCTGCTGCTGTGATCCTCTCCTCCAGGTGCTGCTGGGGTATGAATGAGAACTCCCTTTCCAGCTGTTTAATCTGTTCTCAACACAAAAGATCATCTGCGTGCAATTCATTACCGCAGGGATCAATGAACGTTTCCTTCCTCCCCTCCTCAAGGTGGTTGATTTACTCTGAATAAAATAATGCAGGAAAAAAAACCCAAAAACCCTAAAACCATCTGTGCATCAGAGTACTGGGAGGCCAGCACGGGGAGCACACACCCAGCTCCCGAGGAGCAGATAGAAGCTACATGAGCTGATATCACAGCCAGAGCACAAACACCACGAGTAAGGCAGCAGGGAGCAGAGCTGAACAACCTGATGAGGAGCAGGAAGGCAAAAAATGAACGGGGGCAGGGAGAGCTCAGAGGAGCTGCAGCCGTGGGATGCAGTGCAGGGACCCCAGCCCCGTCCCACCTCGACGTACCGCAGAGTTGAAGCGCAGGTGGCAGATGTTGCAGGAGATGAACTGCTTCTTCTTGAGCGGGGCGGGCACGCCGAAGGTGTGGCTGATCACGGCCTTCTGCACGGGGTCCATCTGCAAAGGGAAGGCACAGGTGTGGGCTGGGGTCCCTGCAGTGCAGTGGATCCAGGATCCATGGCCCAGGGTCCCACGGAGCTCTGCGCTACCTCTCTTTCCATATATGACCTTATGTATGCAACCTTACATACAGCCTTTCTGCGGGGTGTAATGTACCACTGCTCTTCTATGTCTCTTTTTGAACCATCCCTTCACACCCCATGAAGCTGCAGGGCCCAACTGATGTCTGGCAGAGAGAAGCTGGGGTGTCATGGGGTGTCACAGGGTGTCACGGGGTGCCCAAGAGAGACACACGGGTCCCCAGTCCCCACAAGGAACATCTTTTACCTGCTGCAATTCCATTACAATGCTACCAACTGCATTGCACCTCAGCTGCCCGTGCAGCCCCAGTGCTCTGTAGGACACGTGCACAGGGAACAGCTCAAATTATCCACTGGGAGCTGTGTCTTTCCTCACCAGCATCCACAGGCAGAGGGGGGGCTGCTGGAGGGCCCACGCGTGCGGGTGCTGACAGCCCCCAGTGCTCCTGTCCCTCCCCAGCACTCAGAATCATTCCTCCTCCAGCAAACTTGTTCGAGAAGCCATAATTGTTTTAAACAAAATGCATTTATTAAGGGGGGGAAATAAGAATAAGCTCTTTGTTCGAGCGTGGCTATAATCTATAATGCAAGTATTGTTCCACTACCCTGTGGCATAGGAAGATTATCTTATCTGAGTCCTGCTGTCAGTGGAGCCTGGGGTTTGAGGCGATCGTATTTCTCTGCAGAGCTATTTAGTTGCTGAGACAGGTGCATCAGTCTTCAAGGCACATGCCAGGACAACAGAGCCATTATCAAGACCCCAAATTCCATTCCAGGAGTGAGCAGAATGGTGAAGGCGGTGATTAATGAAGAGCCTCTTTGCTATGAGATTTTGCTCACTTATCCAGAATATAAATGAAGAGGCATTTGGGGTTCAGTGGTGAAGTGGAGCAGTCTGCAGATGGTGACGATGCTGCTGCACCCAGCAGCCCCATCACAGCAGCTTTGCTGGGACAGAAGTGCTCACCTCTTCCAGGTACAGATGGGATAAAGGCCCCAGGCAGTGCAGCAGCTCTGGGCTGTCGGATAGGGACCGGTCCGTGGCCAGAACCAGTGGCCTTCCTGCCCCTGCCCCGCAGGAATGAGTGCTGGAGAATGGGGTATTTAAAGAGAAGGGGGTCCTTGCTGCTACACCTCTGCCATTCCCGTGTCTGTTTGCTAACACTACTTCGCAGCCTCTCAGGGAGGATTCTGGATGCTCTGGATAAGGGAACCCCACCGGTGTCAGCACCGGAGCACTGCTCTCTCTTTGCTGGGCCGCTCAGAGCCCTTCGTGGGCTCCTCCCACCATCACAGTGCTCAGCACCGACCCCACCTCCTCCTCCCCTCAGCCCTACAGCTCCTCCAGACACTGCCCCCCTGCACACCCCATCCACGGCCGCCGCTGCTCCGCGGCCCTCCCCACTCTCCACCACCACCACCGCATCTCCAAACAACCGCAGGAGCCCCGGGGGCCGCACACAGCTCTGCCACAATGCCCCCAGCTCCCCCCAGTGCCCTTCCCACCAAAGGGAACACGAACGCTCCATCGGTTCCTCCGCAGCGCTCTGCTGTTCCCAGGTGGGAGCAGAGCCCCGGGCGCTGCCGACCTACCTCGGCTCATCCGGAGCAGAGGGGGTGGGGGCACGGCCCGGCTGCAGCGCCGGGATCCCGGCTTTATAGCCAGTCCTCATTGACTCAGATTGCTGTATTTATCGCTGCGTGTTCCTACCGGTATAAATAGAGATCTCTGAGCTGAACTTCCTGCCAGGAGCCGAGGTCAGCACGGGAACGCGTGGGGATGGAGCATCAGTTCGGATTGCATCTGCTGTCTGCAAGGCGCTGCTGGGTCTGGCGGATTTGCAGCATCGCAAGGGCTGGAAAGTGCCTTTCAAGCATGAAATGTGCCTTCTGCATTGTGCTACGGCTTTTTTTTTTTTTTTTCTTTCCCTGTTGTTGCTTTAAGAGCTCAGTTTGGAAAGGTTTTGCTCGCTCCAGAGTAAAACATCTGCTGGGTTCATGAGAGCCGCGTGACCCGCTCTGAGAGCACAGTGCTGGGCTGCAAACAGCTCCTGCCCTGCACGGCACAGGGGTGAGGGTACCGGGCAGCACCGGGCCGAGCACAGACAGAGCTCGGGAAGAGCACTGAGACAGCGGTTCGCTGCTGCCCCCTCCCCTGCAGCACCCGCGGGGCTCAGGGCTCAGCCCCGCACTTCTCCAGTTTCTTTGGGTTTGTTTTTCTTTGAGCTCTGGAGAGCACCGAGCAGAGCAGCGCCTGCTAAAATCGGGAACACAAAGAGCAGCCACGGTGATGGCATCGGAAAGCCCTCCTCTCGCGTGGCCCCCGCAGGGGGAGCCGGGGTTTCAAAGGGCTGTGAAGGAGTTATCGTGTCTGAGTCCCATGCAGCAGCAGCACAGACCTGGTACTTAATTTCTACGGCCGACTTTGAAGATCTCAGTGATAATTTGTGCTTTCGGAGCACGGTTTATCTCAGAGCCACTTACAGAGGGGCGGTGAGAATCATCCATCAGTGCAGCGGGGGGAGGGGGGGTCAGGAAGCCCCGTGCTGGGGCTCAGGGGGAAGAAGCAGAGGGTGCATCCGGATCACAGCCCCGGTGGGATGCACACACAGCTCTGCAGTGCTGGGCTCACCCCGGAGCCACCCCTCCTCCTTTTTTCCCCCTTTATTTGTTTCAAAACCTACAAACCACTCTCCACAGCTACTTTATTACTATCGATTCCTGGAGCAAACCCCATTCATCTTGGTTTAGACAAACCTCCGCCTTAATTTTGCTTTCTAAGAGCAGCAGATGGGGCAGGAACCAGCTGGGGGGGGGTCATTACCGCTGCCCACCCGCCCCACACTCACTCTGCATTTGCTCTGATGGAGGGACAGGCGCACAGCACAGAGTGTGCAGCCCTGGAATTAGAGCAGAAATCACCCGGCCAGGTTGGAAGAGGGATCTTCTGGAGGTGTGGGGGAGGAGGTGTCCCCTGGCCGATGCCCCCCACCCGCAAGCACTCACCGTGTTGAAGTTGGGGAAGAGGTTGAGCGGGGAAGTCCCGTTGAGGCGGAAGGTCAGGAAGTGTTTGATGTCCAACGGGGAGTGCAGCGGTCGCCCGGGGATTGGCAGCGATGCGAGGAGGGGACTGCTGTGTCCAGAGGGACCTGGGGGCAAAGGGACAGCAGCGTCAGTGCGGGTGGGTACCACCTGTGCATGGGGACAGGGCACAGGGAGCACCTGGGTACAGTGATAGGGTGGGGGT
>VXAB01008426.1:0-11674 GCA_013399175.1 Odontophorus gujanensis
GTCGTATCCCCGCAGCGCTTCCGCAGCGGTTCCGCTCATCGCGCGGCCCCGACGGCGCTCCGCCCCTTCCTGCGGGAGATGGAGGCGGCGGGCGCGGGGCTGTCCTCCGCGTGGAGCACCGTCGGCGCCGCGCTGGTACCGCCCGCCGCGCTGGGGCTGGTGAGCGGGGAGAGGGGGAGGGGAGGGGGTGATGTTGGCCGCCGTGTGGGCGCGGGGCCCCCCCAGCACAGTGCGGCTCGCCCCGGGATGCTGGCCGCGCTGGGAGGGCGGCGGCGTTGCTAGGGCGCTCCGGAAGTGATGCTGCTCGTTTCGATCCGCGGGAGCTGCGGTGGAAGTGGAGCGGGTTCCCGGCTGTCTTTCTGCGTGTCGCCAGCGCTCTGCCTTTTCGCCTCGTGATCGGCTGCGTGGGGCGGAGGGGACCGCTGTCACCGCTGCCGACACGCACCGCCCAGCCCTCACTGTGCGCGCGTCCGTGAATGTCGGCGGGTGCCTTGTTTTTTCCGTGGCGAAGGAATTCAGTTTCACCCTTTGCTCCACGCGCGTCCGTATCATACGTATCCATGTCGGGCACCGTTCTGTCAGGCTGCCCCTCTGCTGCCATCTGTCACGCGGTGACAAAATGTCACGGAATATTGGTGGGAAGGCTCAGCCTCCGTTCCACCGATGTCCACCTCTGACGCTGTGGGCCAGAGTGATAAAAGTAGGAGGCATTACTTTCGGAGCAGACCTATTATAAAATATCCCATGAGTTAATTTATACAAGCAACAAAACTGATTTTAATTCAATAGCAGTGGGTTTGTGGGATGAGCGGAACCCACACAGCATCACATCACGGGATGAGGGTCCCCTCAGGCACACGTCTGCCTACAGGGTCAGAATGGTTGGGTTGGAAGAGTCCCTTAGGGATCCCAGAACCAGAGAATGGGTGGGTTGGAGGGTCCTCACAGATCGCAGCATGGTTGGGTTGGAAGGGTCCTTGTAGATGGCAGCATGTTTGGATTAGAAACGTCCCTTACACATGACAGAACCATAGAATGGTTGGATAGGAAGAATCCTTACAGCCCACCCACCCCTGCCATGGGCTGGCTGCCCCACACCACACCCAGGGTCTCATCCACAGCCATGGGCCCCTCCAGGGATGGGTCATGAAGAAGTGGCTGTGTACTCAACGTGTCGTCCCCTCTTCTCCCCAGGCAGCGGCGCGGTGTGACCCGGTGTGCCCGCTGCAGGATGCTGAGCTGCGGGCTGCCCTGGAGGTGCTGCGCTGCTATGGGCTGCACACGGCCGTGGAGGAGTGGTTCCTGGAGGTGCTGCAGAAGGACCTGCAGGCACACATCGCTCCTGAGTTCTGGAACTGCATCGGCCAGTATGAGAACACGGCGGAGGAGCAGCAGTGCTCCGTGCTCCTTCTGGACGCGTTTTGTCTTCTCAAGTGCCGCCTGGAGCCCTACCTGAGCAGCATGGAGCTCCTGGAGGGCTGGACCAAGGCGGGCCTGCTCCTGGGGACGGGCGCTCAGACGCTGCGGGAGAAGGTCTACACCATGTTCAAAGCCATCCTTTTCTTCTCCACCACCAAGCCCTTCCAGAAGATGATCCAGCAGTTCTACAGCCGCACCTTCCGGATATACATGCGGCAGTGGAAGAAGGGAGAGGAAGGAATGGACGAGTGTGAGAGCAGCATGAGCGAGGCCGAGCAGGAGAGTGACACGGAGGAGAGTGGAGGAGAGAGCACAGCATGCGCGGGCTGCGGCAGCAGCAGGGAGCAGTGCTGGTGTCCCACGGCCATGGAGCAGTTTCGGCAGCTCAACGACATTCTGTACGTACGGCGTGGGGCTGCCTGATGTCCCACGAGGGAGCAGCCCCACCTTTCTTCATGGCTGAGAACTGGAGGAGGTGTGTGTGGGGTTAGGAAGATATACCCTGCGTAGGAGTCCTGGGTCAGGATCTTCTCATGTTGTTTCTGCAGCTGCTTGCTGGCTGGTGGTGCTCCTTTGGATAGAAGTGCCTCTCACTGGAGGTGGGAATATCTTTCTAAGGCCTTCTGTCCCAAAGAAGCAAGCTTCTCTAAGTGAAAAAGCTTTGGATAACTAGGAAATAATATTTCTGAATGAGATGAGATAGCAGTAGTGTCGTATATATGTCGAAGGGGACAGACTGTTCAGCAAGGTCTGTTGTGATAGTTCAAGGTGAAATGGTTTCCTGCTGTAAGAGGAGAGATTTAGACTGGATATAAGGAGGAAGTTTTTACAGTAAGGGCAATGAGGCACTGGCAGAGGTTGCTCTGAGAGGCAGTGGTGCCCCATCCCTGCAGACAGCCAAGGTCAGGGGATGGGGCTCTGAGCACTGATGGAGCTGTGGATGTCCCTGTGCCCTGCAGGGAGTGGGACCAGATGACCTTTAATGATCCCTTCCAACTCAAATGGTTCTGTGATCCTATAGTCCTATTATGACAGTGCTTCTGAAGAAGATAGGACGGCAGTCATGTGATGTATTATGCATGCAGTGCATCGCTGCTGGCCATCAGAGTGTTTCAGTTAAGAGCTATGCCTGCACCCGTGCACCACACGGGGCAGCACGTGCCCTCTGTTGGTTGGCTTTGCTCTGTGTGCTCGTGCTCTGCTCGCTCTCACTCGGGTCTCTGTGTCCGCAGCCGCCGGCTGAACTTGCTGGAGAGAGTGAGCGCTGACGCGGTCACAACCATCCTGCACAGGATGATCAAGGAGAGGATGGAGCGGCGATGCCGGGGAGAATATGAGCACTCCTTCCTGAATGAGTTCCAGGAGGTAAGGAAGGCCCAAGCTTTGGAGGTGTGGAGCTGCTCCTGGTGCTACACTCCCGATTCCACCTGGATTCCTTGGTCCTGGGCTGTGCCTTCCGCCACTTGTGGCAGAAGAGGAGTGGTTAAAACTTAACGTTTTGATTTAATGCCAGAGGAGAGGGTCTGCTCTGCCCTACACACATTGCATTTCACCTGGCCATGTCCCTATTAATGAATAATTTCTGTGTTTCTGTTCTCCCAATGCTGTGAAGTGCCATGCTGCCTGCAGCCAGCCCTCCCTGCGTGTAGGTGGGCCCGTGACTTGGTTGTCAGTGTTAATCATCAGCATCCCCTTAAAGTAGGCAGCCACGCTGGCAGGTGATGTTCTCACCCCGAATCCTTCCTTGCACCTCCTCAGTTCTTTTGCTGCTGTCTTGCACCAAGTTTGTGTCGAGCTCTTTGCTCTGTATGACCTTAAATCTCTCCTCAAGGTTCGGGCTGCCCTGGGACACGCTCAGTGCTTTGTTCTTTGATGCATGGCCTCACGTTGGTCCGCGCTGACGAGCAGTGTGTGAGGTCAGGTTGCCATGAGAACCATCCTGCTCCGTGCTGTTGTCCTGGTTTCGTCGCTGTGTGCCACGCTGGGCACTTTTGTTGTCTGCAAACATTGGCAGTGATTTGGTGTTTGCTTCCCTTCAGTTGCTGTGCAACACTTTCTTCTCTGGCGCTGCTGCAAAGGGCGCTCGGAGACAAACTCATAGGGAAAGTGGGTTGATAAAGGCATTCCTCACCACTGAGTTACTTTGCATCAATGATTGCCTTTTCCTTTTGTTCTTTAGGAGAATACTTTTCAGCTTTTCCAGTTCTGCCCAGAACTGGTGCTTGTGTGCCCTGAGCTGCAGCACGTCCTTCTGCCTTGTAGTCCTATGGGTACAACTCGTGCCCTCCTCCACTCCCAGCTCAAACAGACAGCCAGGCATTGACACTGGCACACCACAGCCAAGCTGAGCACTTTTCAGGCTGCCCATACCTGGTTATAGTAACCCCTAATAACTACTGATACTCAGGTACTACCTCAAGTAGTGTTACACATTTGCCACCTTAAGGAGAAAGTGAACCCATCTGTTCTGAATATCTGGATGTAGTAGTTGAGTACATTTGAATTATGGCAAACACTCATTTTTCTGTAGAAAATTAAATCTCCAGTGTATAAAATCATCCTCCTGATGCCCTTTGATCGGGTTGTAGGATATTGTTATGAAGCAGTTGGGTTGATGTTTGGGGTCTTGTCTTGTGCCTGTGTTTGGTTGCTAGGACTAGGAGCGTTTGGGGATGGCTTGCTTGTTTTTAATGACTTCAGGAGCCACCAAAGTTCTGTGCTGAGGGTGCTGAGGTGGCCACTTGGCTCCCGTTCCCACCAAGAGCACAGTTCTGCAAATACAGAATAAAAAACTGTAGAATTCTGCAGCACAGAATATTCAGCTGTGCAGAGGCGTCCTCCATCCGTGTGCTCTCCCTCTGCTGTTGCAGTGGATCGAGAAGGTGCTCGGCTGGCTCAGCAGGGTGTTTCTGCAGGATGGCCCCTTGGCTCGCCCCTCTCCTGAAGCCAGCAGCACCCTGAAGCGCTGGCGGTGCCACGTCCAGAGGTTCTTCTACCGCATCTACGCCAGCATGCTGATTGAAGAGCTGTTCAGCATTATTCGAGGTGGGTGTGAACTGTGCTTTCACTCACTGCTGGGCTTGGGTTGAATGGTAGATCTGTGCTCACCTTCTGTCCTTGCCTCCTGGTGCCACGCTGTCTCCCCCCCCTGGAGCATGGCACTGTTTCTTATGGCTGTTTGGTCTGTAGATTTCCCGGAATCAAAGCCTGCTGTGGAGGACCTCAAGTTCTGCCTGGAAAGGACAAACCTGAGGCAGAAGCTGCTCAGCTCCCTGAAAAGCGCTCTGGAAATACGACTTCTGCATCCCGGTGGGTTTTACATCCCTGGGCATGTCATCACAACACGAAGAGCTTGGCTGTGGGTGCTGAGCGAGAGGCAGCCGGGCTTTGCACTCTGTGTTGGAGCATGCATGGGCAGTGGCAGCTGGTTACATCCCAACCCCTTCTGCTTCCCAAGTTTAACTCTGGCCTGGGTGGGTTGGGAAGATGAGTTCGTTTATAGCAGTCTCTGAGCCTGTATTTGTGCTTGGAGCTGGTTTCTCAGCCATAAAGATCTGTTCTGTTCATGTGGATGGGCCAATAGGGCTGCAAGCCCTTTGCCTTCAGCTCCATAGATCTGACAGAACCTTTCTTGCATCCAAATCTGTGCTCCAGGACTCTGAACTGCTCCCCTGCCCCTCTCGTAGGTGTCAACACATCCGACATCATCACTTTATATATCTCGGCCATCAAGGCTCTGCGGGAGCTGGACCCCTCCATGGTTATCCTGGAGGTCGCCTGTGAGCCCATCAGGAAGTACCTGAGGTAAGAGGCTCGCAGGGCAGCACTCTGCATCCCCTCCCCTTCCCTCCATTGGCTCCGTTTCTCTCTCCCTTTGTCAGGACACGGGAGGACACCGTGCGGCAGATCGTGGCCGGTCTCACGGGGGATGCTGAGGGCTCTGGAGATCTTGCAAATGAGCTCTCGAAGGCTGACCCTGTGACACTGGAGAACGGCCAGGAGAGTGATGATGACATCTCAGAGCCAGGGGACTGGGTCCCTGACCCGGTTGATGCAGATCCAGGTTAGTTAAGAGCAGGCATCAAGGCAACCCGTGGCTGGCTGTGGTCTTGAGTCACTCTGCTCGTGCCGATCAGGGCTGGGGCTCTGTTCATCACACGCTGCTCTCTGCTGCATCTCAATAGGAAAATCAAGTTCCAAACGACGGTCCTCAGACATCATCAGCCTGCTGGTGAGCATCTATGGCAGCAAGGACCTGTTTATCAATGAGTACCGCACGCTGCTGGCTGACCGGCTGCTGCATCAGTTCAACTACAGCGCTGAGAGGTGAGGCCCAGCAGCCCTGGGGTTCCCATGTGAAATCACCTCACAGAGGTCTGCTTCAGACTTGGGCCCACAAAATGCCATTTCTGGAGCCATCTCCTCTGCAGCTGTGGGTGACAACTAGAAGGTCAGGTCTCACTGGCTGCCTGCTGCTCAGTCTTGCCCTTGTCCATCCTCTGTTTTCTAGCAGCACTAATGACCTGCAGGGGCTGCTTAGGGTCAGCAGAAGGTGACAAAGTACAGGAAAGGAATGAACCATCAGGAAACCTCAGTGCAGCCTGGCTTTGTCTCTTGGAACCCGTGTGTGATCCTTTGTTTCTCTCACCAGGGAGATCCGCAACGTGGAGCTGCTCAAGCTGCGGTTTGGCGAAGCTCAGATGCACTATTGTGAAGTCATGTTAAAAGTAATCGACTTTTGTTGTTGTTTGTGTTTTGCTTTTTAAAGTTCAGGTTCTGAGTGCTTGAGCTCATTGGTGAAGAAGAGGGACTTAGTGACCACAAAGGGTCTTTTAGGGACATGGGGTTACGAGAATCCCGGGGAGGGGGCTGAGCTGTGACAGGCAGAAGTGCGTTGGGGATGTCTGTTCTTCAAGCCCAGTGGGTTGAGATGTTGGCTGGGGTGGGTGCTGCAGCAAGGTGCTTCCCCTGCCCTTCCTACCTGTGCTGTTCTGGATGTTGAGGGGCTCTTATCATCCTCTGCCTTCTCCAGGACATGGCTGACTCGCGTCGCATTAACGCCAACATTCGTGATGAGGAAGAGAAGCTCCCAGAGGAGGAGAGGCCCCCGTTCAGCCTCGTGGCCGTCATCCTGTCAAGTGAGTTCTGGCCGCCGCTGAAGGAGGAGAAGCTGGAGCTTCCAGAGCAGGTCAAGGAAGCCATGGAAGCCTATTCCAAGAAGTACGAGAAACTGAAGGTGAGGATTCTTTAAGCCCACATTAGAGTTTTGTGTTGCTGGCTCTGCTATGTAGCATGATTTTGCACTGTCTTTCCAGAGTCCCTGTAACATCCCTTACAGCCTAGCTGCTGCTGCACCCACGGTGTTACAGTGGAATCCCAAACTCCTCCTGCTTTGAAAGTGGATTAGAAACCACACCATCTTAGCTATGAATTATAGAATCATCACGGTTGGAAAAGACCATGAAGATCATCACATCCAACCATCAGTCCATCCCACCATGCCCACTGACCGTGTCCCCAATTGCCACATCTCCACAGTGCACCTCCAGGAGCACCTCCAGGGACGGTGACTCCACCACTCCCTGTGCAGCCTGTGCTGGTGCCTCACCACTCTTTGGGAGAAGAAATTTCTCCTGTCACCCAACCTGAACCTCCCTTGGGGTGACTTAAGGCCATCACCTCTTTATGGTTTATGTCTTTATGGTGCCTGGCTAGCAGTTGTGGTAACAGTCAAGCAAGAGAATTTTCTAAGATAGACCAATATTAATTATTTGGATGCTGAAGTTCTTGGGCAGCTAAGTCTGGTCGAAGCTTGTTGGCTGTAGTGCTGTAGTAGCCAAGTGTGACATCCTGTCCATGTTGGGCCTCTTTTCTTCAGTACTCTGTCATTCTTCTGTTTGTTTTCTTGAGAAGAGGTTTTTGGGCAGGAGAGGGACACAGATATTGGGCAACAACTTCAGTCAAAGGTGTTTCCTTTTGAGGGAGCACAGAATGGATAATGGTGGGACAGAGATTCGTGAGGTGGTAGCAGCCTTTGTCTTTGTTGGAGGTGAATAGAGTTCAGCCAGCCATCGCAGCAGAGGGGCTGGAAGATTTGTCTCTTCCCCCTCTTCCAGGCCATGAGGACCCTGAACTGGAAGTACCACCTGGGGCTGGTGAGCTTGGACGTGGAGCTGGCCGACCGCACGCTCTCCCTGTCCGTCTCCCCTGTGCACGCTGCCATCATCCTGCACTTCCAGACCAAGAGTGAGTGATGTGATGTGTCACACAGAGGTGGGTGGAAAAGCCACATTGCCATAGGGCCCGAGAGATCCTGCACAGGGGGGGCAGGACCTGCCTGGAGCTACAGCTCCTCAAGGAGACAACGCACAGAAAAGCCACAGCTCAGCACCCGGTGCCCCCTGGGCGGCCGTCCTTTCCTCCGTGGGGTGGGCAGCTGTCCCACACCCGTCCCCAATAGCCGTGGTCTGTGCAGGCACGTGGACGCTGGCGGAGCTGAGCGAGGTGCTCAAGGTGCCCGTGACGTCGCTGAAGCGTAAGATGACGCTGTGGCTGCAGCAGGGAGTGCTGCACGAGGAACCGCCTGGCACCTTCACCGTGATCGAGGAGGAGCAGAAGGACCAGGTGGAGAAGGTCGTCCTGATCGACAGCGACGAGGAGGGGGACTCTGCCATGGCCTCGCAGGCTGACCAGAAGGAGGAAGAGCTGCAGGTGCGTGTGGGCTCCTGGGGGAGGGTGCAGACATCCGATGCTTTTGGTTTTGGGGGATGGATTTACTTTGCCCTTTGGATTTGCGTTTTGTGACTTAAGTCGAGCTTGAGGGGTTCTTGAAGTGAATTGATCATCCACATAACTAGTGGTGATGTGGGTCTTGGGTGGCAGCCTTTGCTCCAAGAACGTGCTCAGGCAGCAATTCGGGCATTTGTAGGTGTGTTTAAATGTGTTTGTTTTTTTAAACAAACAAAAATAGTGGGCTGAGACTTGATTTCATATTTGAAAACAGACATAAGTTGGATTCACCCGGTGTTTTTCAGCTTAGAGTGCCAGAAAGGTGCATCCAGCACTGCCAGGCTGAGCTTTGCTGTCTGTGTGGGGTGGGATACTCCCATGGTTTTCTGTACCTGCGTGTCACGCTGTATTGTGTGTTGTGCCACTGTGCACCATGGAGATACCCTGCCTGCATTTATCCACTGAGGGTCATGCTCAGGCTGCATGAGGATACCTCATCCTCTCCTCAGGTGTTTCCTACCCAAAGGCCAGGCTCAGCAGCAGCCCTTTTCTGTGTGCTACTGATGTGCCAATGATTTACTGCGTGTCCCCCTGCAGCTGTTCTGGACCTACATCCAGGCGATGCTGACCAACCTGGAGAGCCTGTCCTTGGAGAGGATCCACAGCATGCTGAAGATGTTCGTGATGACAGGCCCCGTGGTCACAGAGATCGACATACAGGAGCTGCAGGGCTTCCTGCAGAAGAAGGTGAGGGACCAGCAGCTCATCTACTCCGGAGGTGTCTATCGCCTGCCCAAGAACTGCAACTAGGCTGTGAGTGCCTCTGCATCACCTCGGTGCCACCCAGCTCTCTGCATCCTGCTGGGTAGGTGTTGTGCTGGGGGTGGGTGCTGTGCCCCCTCCCAACAGGGGACACCATGGGAAGACAGCTCAGCAGCAGCCTGGGCCGTGCAGCCTGCAGAGCACATGGGCTGGAGCTGCTGCCCACGTTAAGTTCCTCTTGTAAATGGGTGTCTGGTTTCTGCCACTGTCAAATAAACCCAGCAGTCATCTCTGGGTCAGTACCAGCACTTTTCTCTCCTCTCAGCAGTGCTCTTTGCAGCATTTCCCTGCACTGAAGCTCCACACTCAGCCGAGCCCTGGGAGGTTTGGAGGGGGCTGCTGGCTGTGTCTCCTGGGGTCAAACCAAGAGTGGTGTCTGTGCTTTCTCCTTTGGTTCCAGGGAGACACCATGGTTCCCTTATTGTTCAAAGATAGGTGGAATGATTTTACTGTGGGATGATGGCAGTTTGCCAAGGAGGGCTGGTTAGTCCTGCTGGGAATGCAAGCACTGTCCAGGCACATGAGTACTCCTCTCCCTTTAACATGAGTACTCCTCTCCCTTTAAAACCCACTGCTGTGGCAATTGTGGGTCCTTCGTGTGCCTCAGGGTTACAGCCTTGTGTGTCAGTGTGTGAGGGATCCTAAGCCCAGCACTGCGGGCATTATTAGTGCTGCTGTGGGCTTATCTCCCTTGTGCATGTTTGCAGCTCTTCCTCCACGAGCAGGAGCACGTTCTGCTGTTTCCCTGTGGGGCCCTCCTCCAAGCTGGTGGCCTTGTACCACTGGGTGCTGTGTTTTACTGTTCAGACATTCCTGGTGCTGGAGGGGAATGAATCAAACTCCCAGAACCCCGTGGTCAGCCTTCACCAGGGATTTCCCTCCATCCCAAAGGGGGATAAATGCCATGTGTCCTCCTCTCAGGCTGCTGGAGCAGGCTGGAAGGGATTAACATTTGGCAATGGGAAGCGATGCCTGGGGAGCCTCTGCACTGCTCTCCCCATGAGAGCAAATCCCCCCCAGGGGATCCCTGGACCCACTGAAGGTGATGGTGGTGTTGGGGACCTGGGGTGGGTGGAGGAGCGGGTTGGTGGCCCCAGGGGTGACACAGAGAGGGCATTTTGGGTCAGTGCAGCACGTGGCTGATCTTGGGGTGCTGCAACAGCCCTGAGCAGGGCAGAAAATTTGGGTTTTAGAGTGAATATGTTGGGATGTTGCTTCAGGCACAGATAAACGGTGGCAAGTCTCAAACAGCAGCAGGCATGGGAGGAAATCCAAGCTGAACACAGCAGGAGCAATGTGGAGCTTACCAGACCCTGTAGGACATGCACTGGACTCATTATTTGGGGCAGGGTGGAGGACACAGGGTGGTGGAGCACTGGCCCTGCTGTTGCTGTGCTGTGGGCATGGCTTGGGACATCCCTGTGAGCTGCACCCAGGACCCACAGAACAAGCACTGAGACAGAAGCCTTCACAGCCCCCAACTCTGCTCTGCCTCCTGCTCTGTGCTGCTGGAGCAGCTCCTGAGGGGTTTTCCTCACTGCTTTGGGACACGGGGACACTTCACTTTCTCCCCTGCAGAAGCTTTGCTGAGCTTCCCCAGTCACCTGGTGAGTGCTACAGGTTTGCTGGGTCAGAGTGGTGCTGCCTGAGGCTGCTCTGTCCCCAGCCCAGGGCCATTGGTCCCTGTGGTATCCCCAGCCCAGAGCCATGTGTCCCCTGCTGTCCCTGTCCCGGAGCCACGGGGCAGCCGTCACTGCCCAGCTTTCAAAGAATTACAGTAGGAACAACATGGGTTTAATGAACACTTCAGCTGGGATGAAACATAAAAATTAATTGAAACAAGCTGGGGAAGGAATTTTTCTGGCTGAACTGAGGAAGCTGGGGAAAAAAAAAAAAAAAAGAAAAAAGAAACAAGCTGGAGGTACAAACAATAACAGTCGGTGCTTCTGGCTCATCCCACACTGCACAACGAGAGCGCTGCAGCCAGAGAAACCCACCTCATCCCAGCAGAGCCCCAGCAGAGCCCAGCACTCCAGGTAGGCTGCTCTATTTATAAACTGTTTATAGAGAGCCATCTAGAAACCCTGCAGGACGCCTCTTCCCTACAAGGGATGCTCCTGGCCTGCATGTAAACTGTTTGGGTTCATGGGGACAGTGCGGCCACGTCTGCTGACAGAGGCTGGAAATTTTTGCTAATGGTGAAATGGAGCCGAGTGGTGCTGGGGCTGTCCCATGGCCCCCTCCTGCCCCACAAACCCTCCTACCCCACTGTCTCTGCCCCCTCCTGCCCACTGTGAGCTGAGATCTGTGCTTTTTGGGTTCGGAACGCTCCCACCCATCGGCCTGGAAAGGGTTATGCATTCTTTCATTGGTTTATATTTTATTTTTTTCCTGTTATTCTTCCGTTCTGGGGAGAGGGAAGCGCGGCCCCTCCCTGCTCATGACCCCCTGGGCACCCTCAGCCCTGGTGTTCCGTGTCCCGGTTGCCACCACGGGATTTGCATGCACCCAGCTCGCCGATGCCACAATGCAGAGGAAAGAGCTAAATTTGATGTAAAAGCAGAAGTGGCACTGGGGATGTGGAGGTGCCCCCAGTCCGTGTTGGCCACCAACATGCTGGGTACCCCCTGGTCCCAGTGCCTGCAGGGAACGGGTACCCCGAAGCTTCCCATGAGTTTTCTCACCCCTTTTCTTCCCGGGGGGG
>VXAB01008432.1:5589-16394 GCA_013399175.1 Odontophorus gujanensis
CATGATTAAATGCATCTGCAGTGGACTATATTAGCAACATTCTTGGTACTCACACATGCTCTACAAACAGTGTGTTTATCACTGATAATCCAAAAAACTCTGCAATCTGTTGCTTCAGTAAACAGTACTCTTTAAGAATATTAGTTCTGAAAGTTCTCACTAAACATGACTATCAAGAAAGATCATGTTAGTTCACTGAACATGACTAGGTGAAACTATCTTTGTGTCCATAATCGTGATAGTTCAAGATATTGAATGCAATTAGACTTTCAGTGCCAAATTAATCATCATTCAGAAACTAAGCCCAGCTGTCCTCAGCATGTCTAATATCTGAAGATAAGCTGGAATTTGTTTTCTGCCAAACTTCCTTACCCTTCAGAGTAACAGAACTGATGGCAGGATGTGAGGTAGAAGTGCAAAAAATGCAGGAGATGTTCAGACTGAATGTTAGGAAAAAATTAGTTAATGTGAGGGTGGTGAAATGCTGAAACAGGTTTCCTAGAGAGGTAGTTCATTCTGTATGTCTGTCAATTTTCAAGAGGTATTTGGGTAATGTTCTTATTAATATGCTTTAACTTTTGTTTAGCCCTGATCTTGGTGATCTGCAGGATCTCTGACTTTCCTTTAACTGACCTGGACTATACCATACCATACCATACCATACCATACCATACCATACCATACCATACCATACCATACCATACCATACCATACCATTCCATTCCATTCCATTCCATTCCATTCCATTCCATTCCATTCCATTCCATTCTATTCTATTCTATTCTATTCTATTCTATTCTATTCTATTCTATTCTATTCTTGTTTCAGTTTTTATTCATTTATAATCTTAATGTATTCATTCTAAAGTATTTTCTTTCCCATACTTATTGTTATTTCCTAGATATATAACGATTAAATATTTTCCTCCAGTTTTTTTCATAGCATGGAATTTCTTTGGGATGAAAAAAGTAGTAACAAAGCACCATGAAGCAATATCATAGGTTAGCAAAGATGTGCAATACATTCTCTGAAAGCCTGTATCCAAAGTTCATAAATATAGTTGCTAGATGAGTTCATGGTAGATCTGTGTTTGTAGTACTGTAATGTCTCCCTTTTCATTAATTTCCCTCATGGCACTGAGCAGATACTCTTCCTATTGCTGATCCATTCTCTCTAGTAATGATGTCTGTAGTAGTATCACTAACCTGAAAAGAAAATGTGAAACAGGGAGGGAAGTTTACCTGAAGAAATGTTATGCTCATTCTAGTGTCTTTGATGGCAATATCTATATTGCTGTGGACTAGAAGTCAAATGGAAAGAATTTTAAATTGTTTGAACGATTATTTGCATGGATGTTTCCTTCTGTTATTTTAAATAAACCACTATAACATACTCAAGAAGATGCAAAGAGGCCTGTCTAAATCAAAGTCTTGTAACTCTCTCCAAAAAGGATTTGATGAAGATAACTTATAAAGTGTGTTTCTTCCAACCTCTGAAGCTCCCCACTGTGAATAATTAGTGGCATATCATATTAAGGCCTAACAGGAAAAAGTATTTTAGTATTTAGCACATACTGTTTTCACTGAAGTATAGGAATCAAATATGCACTTGCCATTTTAAAGAAAAGGAACTATTTTAATCACAGTATGAAACAATTGCTTTCACAAACAAAGTGTTTCTGTAGTGTTCAAAATAAAGCAAAACCTCTTAACTATTACTTACCCCAAAACTTTTCTTTCCTTCCTTCCCCATATGTATTTTCCTTTTTTTGTTTTCCTTTATATTGCTGTTTTTCAGCTCAGCACAATTCTGCTCCAGATTCACTGAGCCCAACTACCTCTGCTGGTGAGTTTTTCTACTTAAAATTCATGTAATGATTTATTTCAGAGGCTGATCCTCTATGGACTGCAAACAGTGGAATCATTGTTCTCTTTATGTCAAAGCACATATCCACCTTTCAAGAGTTGTTCTGTATGAGCACTAAAAGCATTAGTAATTGTTTATGTGTACTTAGTATTCATGCTTTGAAAGTACCAACTTGAATATGGGGCAACAAACAGTCTGCTGTAACTTCATTATCTCAGTTACTACCTAAATCTCTTCTTTGCTTGTTGATATTGCTCTGTGATACTCATTTAACTTTTATCATTTATGATGTGAAATATTGAGGAAAAATCTGTAGGGTTCTATATTAAAGGAAGCAAAACATAATTACTTTACCTGTAAAATTATTTATTATGCCTCTACCTACTGTACGGAACCTGCTTTAGCAGTGGGGTTGGAATCAATGTTCTCTTGCAGTCCCTGCAAGAGACTCCTGCAATTTTGTGATTCTGGGTGATTCTGTGGCTAATAAGATTAGAAGAAGAAGCAGAAATTTTCTGACCATGATGACTTTCTTAGAAGAGAAAGAGCATGTGCAGCCATTGTGTCTATTTGAATGCAAAGAAGTGGCTAAAAACAGAAAAGAATTTGAGACGCATGGTGATTTAGTTTAAAACGTGGAGGAATGGTAACAAGAGATAAAAGAGTTGTCATCAAGAATATCTTTCCAGGGACCCCATAATGCAGAAGCAACTCTGTAGTTCAACCTGGAATATGTGGAGTGTGACTGCCATTCATTGACACTTGCTTAGCATTTATGGAGACCAATCAGTGATGTGAACAGAGTGAGGTGGTTGGTGGTGTGTTTCAGCAGTGGTGACATGAAAGACAACCAAGCTCTGGATGTCCATGTAGATTTTATAAGCACAGTTTGCAGGTTCTTGTTAATCACTGGTGAAAATATATAGCTGCTGGTCATGAAAAATACTGTTTTATAGCCAAGAATTTGCTCTTTCAAATGGTGATATTCTGTTCTTTGTATTTACTGTAGTTTCAATGGAAATAAATTGGAGGTACTACTTTCAGACCAATCTACATGTTAACTAACTGGGTGTCTTAGGCGGGGTTTTGTCTCAGTGTCACCAATGCCAGAGGAAATTTCAGATGCATTTTCCATCAGATCTGTCTCCATTGTATGTTCTACCACAGTTCAGTGTTAGCTCATGAAACTCCAACTTCTGCCCACAGAAGTGCAGCAGCATATTTCCACCCTCAGAGGAAGGTCTGCCCTTGTGGCTGCTCAGCCATGCCCTGGTGCAACTAGACTCTACCTGAAGTAGAAGATATCTTTTCCTTAGGGGAGATGCAGTTAATTCAACTGCAGTAGTGAGAGCTGCAAAACAAAGTTTGTTACTAAAAGCCAAGTCAAATCTTTTTCCATGTCTGTATTTCTGTTCTTGTGTTTGTATTCCCTTCCTACATCTGTCATGAATGTGTTCTTCAAACATGTATTATTGTAACTCTGGTACCTACAGTTTTTAATCTGATGCCAGTTAAGCAGCTGTCATTTCCCACTATCTTCTGGGTTTTCAAAAACGAATACTGCATTAAAAGAATCACAGCAACACTGGACTCCCTAATGGCTAAGCTGCCTGTCATCTGTAACATGTTTCTCCTTCTGGAGCCTTAATGTCCCCAGAGACCCATGTAACTCAGTCCCCTGAGGTACAAAACAAAATGCTACTTGTACTCTCTCTTTTGTTCCTGGGTAAACATTTCATTTTCTCTACAGGATTGAAAAACTTATATTGGATTGCTTTCAAGCAAAAAAATTTTCCTCACTAATAATATACCTGCACCTAAAAAATGTCATATATCCTTTAAATTCACACCATCACCTGTGAAGCTTTTATTTTTTTTAGCCATTACTATACATCTAGTTTTCCTAACTGCCTCTATTAGAATGATATTTGTATTCAGTGACACCAAAGCTCTTGACTTTATGCTCTGCTCCAAGGCAGTGTTTGCCTAGATAATATGTCATTCTCTTTGACAAATCTGTGATACATAAGATGTAGTTCTCTGGAAAAGGTAAAGGTTTTAAAGATTTAATTTACAGGAATTGATTGTATTATTTTTAGGTTTCCACACACAGAAAAAGTCAACTGCTAACATTAAATGCATTTAAAATACTGTCAACGCTGAATATTAAACTTATTAACAGTATATAAGAATATCTTCAGGGAACAATTTAATTTGAGACATCATTCTGATTTTGATGTTTCTTTCTGTTATGCTTGTTTTCAGATGTTTCTGTTTTCTTTCTAGTTTTTCTTAGCAGGGAAGAGAAGAACTAGGAATAATATGGAAAAAAAGGAAACATTAGCTGTAGGAAGTGAAATGAGCATGCTGTAGCAGCTTTTTTCCCTGTTTCATGCCACACTATAGAGATTTTCTCATCTCTGCTTACAGGGAATTTCCCAAAGGCTCCTGCATCTACTTTTCCTTATACTCCAGCAGTCACAGAGGGTCTCTTTGCTACATTTTTTCCTTTCCTTTTTTATCAACACAAAGGAAAACAGACTTTAATCTGAGGTTTGGAGTAGGAGTTACAGAGTTTCTTAAACAAAAATAAAGTTTGTCTTTTCAGCTTCTGCAATTAAAATCATTTTATGTGGTACTTTATAGTTTCCTGAAATTATTCTCTTTCTAACTCAGCTCTGGAATCAGTTTCCTTTTGCATTATATAAAGCAACCTTGTAGTCATCATGATACAGTTCTGTCTAAACCCTGGAAATGTGATTAGACTGGGACTTAATCAGGGTGATAGTAGATACAGCATAAATTTGGGATCAAACTGTTCACTGGATATGAGATTTTATTGGAGATTCCACTCACCACCAGCCTCCACATGGACATGTTTTGTTTTAAATAATTACAGGGTTTTTCTTCAGCTTTTTGATCTGTGATTCAGGTCTGGGAAATGTATACACAGGTATGTATGCAAAATATACTGGAATATGGTTAAAATAATATGATTTGAATATATCTAAAACAGATAAAGTACAAGAAGACTAAGACTAACTGTAGACCTCAAAACCAAAACTTCACTGACATATCACTAGACAGATTATAACCCCCTAACAGGTTATTATGGTGACATTTATTATCTGTATGCCATAGTCTTTGTTTACTCTGTACTTGACACATGCAAGGTGAGCAGAGAGAGTAGAAATCCCATGTTACGTCAAAAAAAGATTGCATTTGCTGTTCCTGGGCAGAGATAAGGATAATTTGATACCTTTGTGGATAATACAGAGAAATCCACTCCATGTTTACAGACCTGGATCTAACATCAATCTTGTAGCATTTTTTTTTTCCTATTTTTGAGTAAGAAAATTGGCAAAATATGTGTAAGCATGTATGTGACAATTTCCTAAGTATTAAGTATTGTGCTGTGCCAATCCAGCTAAACTGGCTTATCAGTTTGGAGAAATTCATGTTATTGTATTTTTATTATATTTTAGTCATTATTATTGTTTCCAACTTAATTTAAGGTGACAGCCATAGAATAGCCTAAGCAGGGACACACAGAGCGTGGGGTGGTATTGTCCCAGAATTATTTAAGAAGTTGTATAAGTAGTGCAGTTTAACTACGGAAACTATCTGTAGTATGTGTGCAGCTAGGTGTCTGAATAACACTGGTGCACACCTACCTTTGAAGCAAGGATAAAAACGCATCTCAGATAACATCCTGCCTTACTTGAATCCCACATGTAGGTGCAAACTGCATATGCAATTGTACATGTAAATATATATGAATATGTATGTGTTTGTACATATATATATATAGAATTATACACACTATGGTATTAGAGAAACACCTCTCTACAAATGTACTTAATAACATTTGGTTAGATATGCTTTTCAACAGCATCAAATAAAAGGAAGAGACTATGGTTTACCAGGGGATCCAGTTCACCTAACATGCCTAATACATGAGTTGAAACAGGAAATAAATAGCCAAGCATGTGTGACTGCTTATACAGGGACAAGATGAATGATTCCATTATTAGGCTCGAGCTCTGAAGAAATTATGATACTTGAGAAAGCAAAAGTAAAAATAAAAAAAAAGAATAAGAAAATCTTGACATTTTCTTATCTGTGAAATGGGGGAGATTCTAATCACAACTAATTTTATTGGAATAGGAAGGAGAAGTTCTGGTGAAAAAAACCCATTGGCAGTTAGTGCACAGTAAAATGTGGAAATGCAGATTTATATAAATACTAATTATTCTTATTTTCCTTATTGCAAAGAACAATGCCTGTAGATTGAAAGCACATGGAGAAGATCAAGTTTACTTTATTATTGCTCACACACAGTCTACAAACTAGGTTCCATAGATACCATATTTAACATGGTAATCAGAGTGAATTGAAAATAGTGCTAAAAAAATAGTGGGGACTAAACTATGTCATGTGTTCAGAGCATGGGTCCTTATCTGCTTTGATTCTGGAGGTGAGGGGGAAGGGATCACTGGTATCCATTTATCCACAGCTCAGAGAGGGATTGCAAGGTGCATGATAAAACAACCAGTTTATTCAGAAAAATAAACTTATTATTAATAATCTTAATAATAAAGCAAAAGTATAATTCACATCTCAGACAGAAGAATTATTTTTTCTTTGCACAATTCAGATTAAAAGTCTTTGAAGCAGTTTAGGAAACTGTTTGCAATGAGTGTAGTGCAACCTTTTAGTAGATGTACTTACGTTTTTAAAAGTTTCCAAAAAATATCCACTATAATTCTCGTTACTCATTCGTTGGACATTTCGGTCTCTCTCACGTAATTACTTGGTCTTACATTGCTTATATAATCTCCATGAAGTTTGCTATTTTACTTTACTGTAATAGAACAAAAGCATTAATTGCCTTCTATTTTCCCTTTTTTCCCCTAAAATGCCATCAGTCTCTTGGCCTGTAAGCTAACTGATTTCATGAAATACTTCAGTAAATAATGGTAAAGTATCTAAATTTGTTTTTTAGAAAACATTTGGACACACTAGGTCGTAGAACTATTCAAGGTAATGTTAGCTGTTTGTCTTGAATTAACTCTAACATCCTTGTTCTTAATGAGAATATTCATAATTTATTGAGAGTGATAATAAGCCATATTTTTATGGCTTGTTCAGTATTACAGAATTTCACCAGATCCTCTTGAAAAATGGAGCAAGATGTATTATTATCTGGTAGAGAACTTTACAGTGAAGGTGGTGAGGCACTGGCACATGGTACCCAGAGGTAGTGGATGCCCTGTCCCTCAAGACATTCATGTTAAAGCTGGATCAGGATCTGAACACCTGATATAGCTGTGGATGTCTCTGTTCATTGCAGGGAATTTGGACTATGGGACCTTTAAAGGTGCCTTATAACTCAAATGTTTCTACGAGTTTATGAGTCTACAATTCTATTCCGTGTTTCTATTGGGTAGGTCCATATTACCAGTTTCTGCAGTATTTGTGTGATAGATTCAAAGTTTTGTGGCATAGTACGTGTCAGAGAAATAGTTAAAGTGTTCTGTTAAGATATTTCTCTGTAAAAACTCAGAAAGAATGGATATTTATTTAGGAATAAAGAAAAGTGTAATTACAATAATAGTTTCATATCCCTACCTACCTGTTTAGACGACAATACATTCCTTCACAGCTTACTAAACTAATGTTTTACTAAATTCCCAGCTTGTTAAAACTGAATTGATTGTATGAATTTCCATGTGCATTTTTTGAATATATCTGAGACATGGATGAATGTACCTTAATAAATTCTGTCTTTTACATATCTCATATAAATGTTATTAGTTCTCTTGCTAAAACCAGCTAGCAGAAACAATGAAGAACACTTATCACTGGTTGTGTGAAGCAGGTAAATGAAAATACTTTCCCCTGTTTATTTTTAACCTGGAGAATGAAACTTTTTCTCCATTTTTTTTGTGGTTTTGATGTGCAACAGATTAGTCTCATATCTGGATTGTTTTGTGCTTCCTGTGCTGCTCCATCTCAGTATTGTACATCTCTTAATTTCTTACATGCACGTAAATTTGTGATGGTCCATCATCATCTGAAGTCATCCTAATTCACTTCTAAATTATTGTCTTTATTTTTGTTGTAGAGTAACAGCTTCTTCTCAGCTTCCATGGGTATATGTCACAAGCATCCAGACAACTGATGACTGCTCTTTGTGTGAAGCTTTAAAGAAAATTAACTTTGACTTCAACATTTTTTTTGTACAGACACTGTTTTAGCTTTTACTTTTCCAAATAGCGTATAATACATAAAACAGCTAAGCATAGGAAAATATACCATTTCTGAGCTTTGTGATGTTTGTGTTACTGTGTATGCCACAGATACTATGAATTTTTGGGTCCAGTGCAGGTCTCCTTCAGTACAAGAGAGATATTGACACACGTGAGAACGTCCAAAGAAGGACCACAAAGGTGGTGAAAGGACTGGAGCCTGCTTATGTGGAAAGGCTGAGAGAACTTGACTGTTCAGTCTGGAGAAGAGGAGGCTTGAGGGGGATTCTATCGACTTACAGAAACACGTGATGGGAGGATGGAAAGAATGCAGAGCCAGGCTCTTTCCAGTTGTGTTCACTGACAACAAGCACAAGTTAAAACATAAAATTACATCTGTACACAAGAGAAAACACCATTTCTTCTACTATGAGAGTGGCCAGACATTGGTAGAGATCACTGAAATAGTGTCTCCATTTCAATTCAAAACCCAGCTAGTCATGATCCTTTTGGTGACGCTTCTCCAAACAGAGGAAAGAACAAGAACAACGATCCTGTGATCCAGTGAATATAAAAATCAGCTAGCATCACACAGATATAAAAGTCAGATTGGACAGTAGAAGCACTGCAATGCTCCATCTGAATTTGGGGAGCAGCGTAAATATCAGGTGCCTACTGAATTTTACAGAAAGTAATTATGTATAGAAAACTGAGCACTTCCAGAGTAGAATGTCCTCTATTAAAATACCTGTACTAAAGTGATTGCAGCTCTCTGGTTTCTGGTTAATCTTTTATGTATTTATTTATTTGTAAGAGATGTGCAGGCTATAATTATGACAAAGACATGAGAAATATGTAAATGAAAATAAACAAAAACAAATAATAAGAGAGATAGTCATTATGAAATATTTTTTTTTTCCCTAAATATGGTCTGGGATAATTGAACATTCAACTAATATGTTTAAAATAAAAATATATATATATTATAAGTATACATATATAATAATAAATATAGAGAGATCATTTTTATTTTACTTCTGATATTTTCACTGCAACATCCATGAGAATCAAATAAAATAGACACCTACCATAAAATTGACTTTTTTTTATAACATGCTGTATAATTTTGAGAATGTGCTTATATGTTCCTGAATGAATTCAGTTGAACTGCTCCTGAAAGCAACAATGAATCTCTGCAAATCAGTCAAAATCTTAAACTCCTTTTGGGAAAATTTATGCATATGAGTAATTTTTTTTTTCTTCAGGCTTCAAGGCAAATAAATTTTTCATATATAATAAATTGAGTAATTAATTGATTAACTTCACAAAAAGACTTATTTCATACTGCTATCACGTTTGCACTTAATGAGTTTCTAAGTAACCTGGAAATCCTCCTGGTAGTGTGTACTTAGGTCACTCTTCCCTCTGAGCCTTGCACTTACTGACTCCTAAAGCACTTGTTTCCTTGCATGCATATCTAGAATCAATTCTTCCCTTGTACTGGAGTTCAGTACTACTGCCAGCATTGTTGTTGTACATCAGTAAATTTTACAAAAAGGAAAGAGGAAAGACCCAACTTGTTATTTAGACTGTGGATAGCTTTCTTACCATTAAAATGAGAATTATTTTCATTTTCTTTAACATTCCTAAAGGCTTTAAAATTTTTTCAACTCAGTGGAAAAGACTTTATGTACTTAGGAATAATTCTCCACAAAATATGCCTCTCACACTCATGTGAAATTGTCATTAGTAGCACTTCATCAATAATATCCAACATGTTAGTCATATACCACTGGGAATTTAATTTGTTCACATCCTTTGATTTATCACTGCACAGTGGTAAAACCCAAGGAAATAGTCACAAACACTTAACGTATATGAAGTGCTCAGAGAAAAAAAAGTTAAGATATACAGTAGACTAGAAATTTAGTCATAGCACTTCTGAAGACATTTCGAGATACCTAAATCAAGATTTCTCTGAATTTATTATAAGAGTTAACCTCTCTCCTTATCTGGAATACTGCTCAGACCCCATTTTCACAAGTGACCACAGGATGCAGATATTTAAAGTGTAAGTTGTTATGATTACCAAATACCCATGAAAGAGTTTCCAGCTGGAAAACTTGTGAATTCTATAGAAAGAGAAATACTGCTGAATAAGAGTTAAGAAAAATTATTTAGCACTGATCTGTGATCAGTTCAGAATTTGTTCCAATATACTTTTCTTTTTTCGTAAACATTAAATAGCAACAAACAAAATATATTTGCAGGTATTTCCACTGCAGAGTTTAGTACATTTTTATATGCAGTTTTTGGTGACCCATTTAATTGTGTTAATTTCGGGCCTCTGAAAACAAGAAGTAGTTGGGAAAAAAGAATCCTCTTTCCATAAATGGACATAGTTCATCCCAAGGATNTCCAGAGTAGAATGTCCTCTATTAAAATACCTGTACTAAAGTGATTGCAGCTCTCTGGTTTCTGGTTAATCTTTTATGTATTTATTTATTTGTAAGAGATGTGCAGGCTATAATTATGACAAAGACATGAGAAATATGTAAATGAAAATAAACAAAAACAAATAATAAGAGAGATAGTCATTATGAAATATTTTTTTTTTCCCTAAATATGGTCTGGGATAATTGAACATTCAACTAATATGTTTAAAATAAAAATATATATATATTATAA
>VXAB01008435.1:0-11884 GCA_013399175.1 Odontophorus gujanensis
GATGTTGGTGAGATGGCAGTAGATGCCGAATTACCCTACAAATATCCCACTACATTTTCTTGCTGTGTGGAAGACGGCAGCAGAGGGGCAGTCTGACAGAATGCTATCTAACATAGAAGTGAGTATCGAACAAGGAGGTAGAACAGAATTCTTCCATGCAGAACAAATTGCACCCACTGACATTCACTGCCACTTGCTGAACATTCATGGAGACCAAACAGTTGATGTGAGCAAAGTGAGGGGAGTGTGCTGTATTTCAGCAGTGGTGACGGCGAAAGTGGTCACCTCCTCTGGTGCTGATGATTATGAGCATGGTGTACAGGCTCTTATTCATCACTGGTAAAAATACACTACGTTGGGGAAAAAAAAAAAAAAGAAAAATGAATTTTCTGTAGTTGAGAATTTGCTGTATGAAGCAGTGTTATTGTGCTCCTCATATCTGTTGTCATTTCCATGGAAATAAATAGGAGGCATTACTTTCAGAGTATGTATATAATCCATATAAATAATATGCACCTGCACAGCTACATATCAGTTTTCTATTTGGCAGAGAACTTTTCCAAGCACACACTATAGACTTGGTCATGGAAAGCATCCTAGATAAATGCATAATATGCATGCAACAGCAATGGGTCGGCAGCTTCCCCAGAGCTACCAGGGCTGGTGCACTTCTCAGTGCACACAGCAGGGCATGCTGGGGAAGGCTGGAAGGCACAACCACTGTTCCACATCTTTGATCAAAGGGGATGTTCACAGGCAAAAGGGGAAAGGTTCTGCCTTGAGAGACACAGCAAAACAAGTTCATTTATTCGAGTATTTTTTCAAAGCTAAAAGTCTGTGAACTGTTAGTGAATGCTGTAAGTCCTGCAGAAGCACTCAGTGGATCAGTTAAGCCAACCAGTGATACTAGAAAATACTGATGCCAGCACTTCTGATAAGCAGGTTAACCTGTGATGTTTCGACTACTATCCATGGTGTCACTAACTGCTTCATCCTGAGTGTAATTGACTCCAGGGGAAAACAAAAGAGGCGATTTTGGTTTGTTTTGACAAACCCACTGCAAGGCATCACACTAAGGTGCCAAAGGCTACTTTGTATTTACAATGCTGATGATACACACAACTCAGAAGTTTCCTGACCTCAAGTACAAACACAACATGAAAGGTGATATATCAAACTGACACTATCACAGCCAGGAAAAGAAAAAAAAAAAGAAAGAGAAAAACAGTTTAGATTTATACCATGCTTGCCTGCCTAGCATAAATACTAATACCAAGCTATGCAGTCTTTGTTATAAGGCTGCTTAAGAGTTTTGTGATGCACACAAGGGCAGAACTGTCCAGAACGAAATGGAAAGCACTTGCAAAGAAAAACATTGTAGGAAGTAGAGAAAGAAGTCTGATGAATCTGGAGTGTAACTTTATGTTTACAGAAGCAGCAGCACATTCGACCATCACCATACCTCATCTTACACCTCCAGACAGCAAGCCAGCAACCCCCCCTGTACTTATTGGGTCCAAACCATGTTTTCCACCACACTTTTGTGCATGGGCAATCCCTGAAACATTATCAAGTGATGTCAAACAAAACATACACCTTCTGGAGAGTATTTGCACCCAAGATATTTATATGTATATGTATACAAAACAAACCTTTACTCCCTGCCCTCTCCAAAAAACAACCAACGTTCCAGGTAATGTCATGCCCATAAGGGAAGGAATCAAGGTCAGTGCTCCAACATGCAAGTTTGAGATCATCCAGTATACACAGGGTATTTTAATAGTTTAGAAAGAGCAGTCACCCACTTTGTCATAGCTGTATCTCCATCAGTTATAACTGTACAGGACAAAAGCTGCTTGCTGTACTCCAGGAGAAAGCATAACTGAGGTGAAAGGAAATATTTATATGAGAAAGTAGAGATAGATAAAAATAGCACTCTGTGGTATCTAGATGAAGCAAAAACAAAGAGAATTTTGCAACTGTAATTGTACATAATGTCTGCACAACCCATTAGAAGAGAGACATTAAAAGAAGTCTGTTACTTTACAAAAGCTAACGTAAAGGCATTGATCATGAATATATAGTAAAAGTGGCAATTTATAAAACATTTTGTAGTGCTTTCTATATCTGCTCACACACTACAGACTGATCAGATATATTGTGAAAATATTAATGTTAATAACATGGATGCAGTGCTGCATTTCCTCCAAAGAACATACATTTGAATAATATAATTTATAATACAAGCTCTGTATCGTAATTTAATTTAACCATGAAACCAATTTCTGCCTTCAACATTTTATGTTTTACGGTATGAAACAGAACATTATTTGCCGTAATGTAGTTTATTTAACCTTAACCTGATGTGGTGCAACAGTGAATACAGATACACTCAAAATGTTAATAATATGACACATCAAGCTGATTAAAATTTCAGTTGTGTTTCTTCCATCTCCTTTGGAAAGTTAATGAATTAATGAATCTTTAAAGGATAGTCAGGGAGGCCTTAAAAAGAAGATGCCTTTTTGAGTAAGGAGAGAAAGTGGCAGATTACAACTTAATGGCTTCAGAATAATGGTAATTTCCCTATTTTCTTCACTTGCCTTAGCTCAGCTAATGGCTTCATTAGTGTCCACATTCTCAAACGAATAATAGAGGACCATGTCACATCCATCTTAGTCACATCACAATAAAGCCGTTAAATACAATTCAGCTACCTGCCTGCTGCCTATGCTATGAGGCAGAATTAGCAGCACAATCAATACAGAATCCTGGTATTAAATGCTTTTACTTTTAAAAAAGAAGCGTGTCATCAGGTATAATCATGCATTGCTATTTAACTGTATGGCAAATTTTATGGTGATTAGATTAGAGTTACTTGGAAAGGACATAAAATAAAGGGGGGAAATATCCTTACTTTACACCTATTGATTAAAAAAAAAAAAAAAGAAAAAAAAGAAAAGAAAAAAGGGAAGCCAGAACAACAGAAACAAACACAAACCACCACCAAAAGTACTCAGCTCTTTATTTGATAAAATTGATAGATTACCTCAAAGTCAGCACTGACATGTCAAGTTCTTCCTGATATCTGACATCCCATATACAAAATCATTTCACAGACCAGGCTAATTAAGCAGTTAAAAAACTCCTTGGCATTAGCTACCTCTGTCTTGGGAGAAGAGATTCCATTGAACCAATTAAAATTTTTGGAACAGATTCAGCACGATTGAATACAGCTCCATTGAAAGGTATGAAGACTGATGCAACAACTTCACAAACTGATCCTAGAACAATAAAAATGAATTGAAATGATGCTTTTTTGAGCACTTTAAAAGGTTTTAATTTTCAAAGGGGTTGAATTTCAATTATTTTTGATCATTAGTTTTAAATTGAATTCAAGCAGCATTGTTCTTCTTACTCATTATATAGTTTGGCTACTCTATGCAAAACGAATATGTTTAAGCATATTTTTCTCATTATGTATGTATTTTGTACAACAAACAACATGTGGGCTCTAACAACAGTGGTTGAAACATGCATGCTTGGCAAAATCAACTGCACAAGTACTGTTATCCTCTATTTTTTTTATCTATGGAAACTGAAGGAGAAAGCTCCAATTTCTACCTAGTTAAACCACAGCTGCCAGCAGTACACAACTAACACGGGCGGGGAAGATGACCCACTTCATATACAAGGGAAATCTCCAATGCTTCAGGCAAAACTCTCTTCATAGATCCATACCTCAGATCGCAACTCCAGTGTTCTGCCCCTTTGTGATCCAAGTGTCTACTGCTACCAATAGCTGCTGCAGACATGGACAGACAGAGGGTTACTGGATCATACCAACCTGAGGTAGGATTTGGTAGAAATGATTTCCTGGGCTGATTCTCTAGTTCTCTACATTACCTACCAGAACCACGTGCAAATGACATCTAAGAAAAAAAACTGCTTTTGTAAATCTCAGAGTACACGAAGTGCCAGGTATCTGCACTTGTCAGATGAATAAATTCTTCTTACAACATAAATCTGATCCCACTGAGAAACCTTTTAAAAATACATTATTGACTAAAAATATTTATATGCAGTACTTTTTCTGTTAGCAAAGGCAATATATTAACTACTATATTAACTATGCCATTACTGTAAGTAACCTCGGGCCTAAGATGAAATATTTTTGTATGCCCCTTTGAATTAAAACATAATACTGATATTATACTAAATCACAGCTGAAGTCTCAGCTTTCAAAAGATCTTGAGTGACACCTACATTCTAAGTTTCGATGACTAGTTTGGCAACAATGAGGCCTTAATGAGAAATACTGCTTTCAAAATATCTAGCTATGAGTAAACATGAAATATCCTGTTTTCATATTAGGGCTGTTGAGGCTGTTAATTACTTTGGTTCTTATGTGCTATTTTACAACAAATTAAATGAATTTCAACAGAGAGATGGAAGAGGCACATGAAATCACCTACTTCTTGTCAACCTTAGGGTACTAAAACCTTATCAATATCAACTTTTAGAATGAACAAAAATGGAAACCAGTCAGAGTTGGGCTACCATTGCATTTCTTTGATGACTTGTTCATTGCTCATTGTGGAAAGTGCTATTCTCCATGTCCACGTAATGCAGCCTCAGCCTAAGCAAAATTCCATCAGAATGAATGCAGAAGTCTCCACAAATACATTTGACCCCAGATGTACTTGAAGACATTACAGCATGCACTAGCTTTCTACTAGATGTGAGCCCACTAAAGCACTGATAGATTTTGTTTTGGGGCACTAGGAGCTTCGTCCATGAAGAGGGAAAAACCACTGGGCTGTGACTCAAGATGTAGTTTCAACATCATCATTACAGCATCACAGAGAAATTCTGATGTGACTTTTTCAACATCAAATAGCCGAAGTATTGTCTATGCTTTTTCCTTTTTTTATTTTTCTAGTACATTTGCAGATTTGAATATATCACTGAAATATAACATTTTTAAAAATGGAACAGTAATTTTAACACTTGCTTTTACAGGCATCCTTATGAGTTCAAATTTAACTTTTTTTTCCGCTCAACACCCCTCCACGACTTCAGCATCACCCCTTTACTCACTTAGTTGCCCATAGAAAGAATATGTTACTGCAAGGTAGAAGAGGCAAGAGGAAGATGACTATTTGTAGGTAAGGTAGGCAGTTTACTACACTCCTGTTTTAACCACCACACCAAGGAGCTGTACAGAGTACAGGTCCCCTCAGAGTAAGCTTACTTAGCTTGCAAGTACATTATCTGCCTAAACTCTGCTTTTCTGATTAAAGTTTTGTATTTAATTAAAATTGTCTTTAATTAAAATGCAAATATTCTAGGACTTCAACAATAAATTGTTTACACTAGACCGAGAAACAGCCCTCAAAGGCTTTGGAAAAAAATAGTCTCAATTGCAAGCTGTATATTCAAACTTCACTGCTCAGTGAAAATGGGTAAAGATCCTTTTTTCTCCTATTGGCTTAATCTTTTTTAAACAAATAGAAAGATATCCCAATTTGTGTGTAGAATTCAAATAGAAAACAATCCCCAAAGTTATTGGCTGTTGAGCAAGCAATTACACCAGTTCAAAACATCCTCTGTGTTTGAAACAATTCTTTTAGCCAATTTTGCTAGGAAATGATACTAACACCACAAAAGAATTGCCAGTTAAATGAATGATACACACAGTTCCTTCACTGAGTGATAAATGCATGCGTGTGCCTGCGTGCAAGCAAGGATTCATCTGCATTATCTCTTCACCACAAACATCCTGCTAGAGGTTCAAAAATAGCTGTTCTGTTTACAAAAGAGCACAGTTTAGATATAGCAGATATATAACCCTGCTCATTTCTTTCTTTAAACACACACAGAAAGACTCTACACCCTGAGTTTTGATTTACTGCAAGCTAGACTATATGCTCTGTAGCATCAACAATACTTTTCTGTGTGAAGTGCTGCAACTCAAAGGTGAATTATGCTTATGACCAATTCATAGCCATTCTCTACTGAGAATAAAATTGAGTCCTTGTAGTTAACCTGACTGAAGCTCACAAAAATACAGCTGCTGTTTTAGGAACTACATTTCTGAAGAAACTTAAAATCAAGCTTTTTGTAATTTTTGTTATTACAACAGAGTACTACTATGTAAGCCTTACTCGGAGAAAGAGAGGAAGAGAGAGAGAGAGAAAGAAGTAAACATTACTTGAAAGGTTTTATGATTTATTAGGAAAATCATGCATTATACTTGTCGCCACTTCGCTGTTCAAATACTGAAGAGCAGTGATGCAAGCTAAATGAGAAAATGGAAATACTATTTAACAAGTTTGCAAAATCCATTTATAGAAGCCAGTGGAACAAATCGTATGTGGGAACTTTTTAACTGGAAGTTCTCACTAGAGTAATGGCATCAATCTGACCCCGTTGGAGGTTCATAAAGTATCCTCATTCTCTCAGAGAAATTCTTACAAAGATCCATTTGCTATAAATTTGAATTTCCTAAATTCATTGCAGATCTGAGAAACCAAAATGAAATAAATTGCCACAGACTGACACCATCTCCTTCATCATAGTAATTCCAGATTTCAGTATAAAAGCCATTACTTAACTTGCACGCCATAATTTACACACTCTTTTACACAATAATTTTTGATCCAAGAGAAGATTCATTTTCCTTTTATAATTATCTTGTGTCAAAGTCTTTAACCTTTTCATCTGAAAAGCTGGAGTTGGATTCTTTCTTGTAACATACGTCAAGAGCTGCACTCTGCTCAGTGTGCTGCAGGAAGATGCTGACTGGAGCGGGGAGTCATTGATGGCAAAGGGTTGCAAAACAAGGTAACACTGAACACCAAGCAGTGACAGCAACTACTGAGCATGGTCATGATTCTGTACAATTCAGCACTAATTTCACAGGTCCCTAAACCTGATGAAAGACAATATCTCTAATAGAATACATAATCACTTTAATGTCTCCACAAACATCCCCCTACACCTAAGCAGTCCACGTGCTGCTGGTTCAAGCCATACACAGTGAGAATCAAGCTCACTGACCTTACAACCTGGACTTCTTCAACAAAGAATATATTGTTGAATAAATCTTAACAGAGTGCACCAGTGTCACCAATGACCAAGCACCACTATCAATTGTTTTCCAAACACTCCACAACAGAACAATTGATTTCAGTGAATAAAATTTTTGTCATTCCAACATAAAGTTTTAAGTGCAGCCCAACCAGACCCACCTGGCAGCAGCTGCTAATTCGCATGACTTATGCAAATGGCTGACGATTCATTAATTAGCGCTCCCAGAGCCCAGAGAAGGCAGGTGGGAGCCCAGGCACCAGTAGCCGGCATCTTGCTGAGAACTAATGGCAGGCACCATCCTTGGTACTGTGTCTTGCCCCGACACTACATCAGGATCTCACTCTGGCATTACTCCAGCAGTACCAATAAAACATAAGATTGATATTCTACCTTCTTAAAATTTACAGTAACTTAGCCCATTCAGTGCACACCTAAGGCATCTTTTTAAAAGAGCGTCTTTTAGTCTCAGAAGAGGCCTTTCTGGTTCTAGCAGCTGCAATATCCCTTTGGGGTGGGGAGCAGGTGACAGCCCAATAAAAAAGGTTCCTATGCAAAAAGGCAGATCAGTCTCCACGTTCGCTCCTAGCCTATCCCATGGCTGTTGTGTAGGGGCTACAGTCACCTTGATCCCTGCACCCACTAGTCCCCATCAGGCATGTAGGGCTGTGCACAGCTGCCTTGGCCAGCAGAATTTTACTGAGGTGAGGCATTCACCCTTTTTGAAGGGGCTCCACACTGCTTCAGGCATTGGCCCACCCATGGTACAGGCATCTGGTCCACTAAGTGCCACACCAAGCAAACAACAATTTGAAGCAGGAGGGAACAGGCCTCAGACCATCAAATGCATCACACAGGGTTCACTCCTGTCTCCAGTGCTGGTATGGACTTCAGAGAGTAAGACCAGCCCTGTGGAAATGGCCTGCCTTCTGGTCTACCCAAACCAACAAGCTGAGCATGGGCCCCAACCTAAGCCATGACCCCTGGCAAGGGGTAGCACCATGCACTGCTCTGCTCTCTCTGCCATCCTTCTTCTGAAGGAAAGGAATGCTGCTGAAGTGAAGGTGTGAGGTGACCTCACACCACTTCACATCTGTGGAGACTTTCAGCTTAATTTCTCCACTGAAACAAACAAACAAAAAAACTACTTGAAGTAATACAAATACAATCTGGACTCCTAAGAAAGTGCCACTGCAATAAAGGGTATGAAATTAGCTCTTACTTCAGGCACCTTTCCCAGGTGAGGAACAGACTACCTACCTTCATCCTGTTACCAACAGGTACCACTTGCAGAAGTGCATGAATAGTCTCTAAAACGAATTTGCAAACTCATCTCTGTATAAATTTCCTTTTTGAGAAGTTTCAGTCTTGTTTTTCATCAGACACCAGTGGCTATGCTTGAGGAAAGCCCATAACAATTTTTCCCTTTTTCAAGCATATTCTAGAACTGCATCTATTTTGGGGTTTTGTTTAGATCTGCTGCAGCTTTCATACCGTTGATCATGTTGTTTTTCTAACCCGCCCTGAACATCTGTTGGCTTGTTCTGAGGCTGCATAATCCTGGGTTGTTGATTTTTTTTTTTTTTTCCTCATATATTCCATTGCTATTAGCTGGATGTTTTTCTTGATGCTATTTTTCAACTTAGGTTTTATACATCTTAAATTACAAAGAAAAAAATAAAATTAGAAGCACAAATTCTTTCTGGCCTCGTCCTGCAAAACAAACTCATAACTGCCACAGCTTTTGTTTCATTCTGCTGTTTTGTTGGATTTCTTAGTGGGTTTGTTTGTTGGTTTTTTGTTTTTGTTTTTGTTTTCTTTTTTTAACTGCGTCAATATAAAAAATCTGCTAGTTCTGGATCTAGAGGTGGTGTAAGAAGATGATGAAGGATCTTGTTTTCTTAACGATAAAAATCATCCTTATAAAAGATGCCAGGCTGGCAGCCCCACAGAGAACAGAGCAGAGAACAGAGCACACACCGTTTAACCACAGCCCAGACACACACACTCTCAGCAGGACCACTGCAATTACTGAAAGGGGAAATAACAGCCAAACTTTGGCCTCCTCTCTGGGGCTGCCAGCGAGGGCAGAAATTAGCACCAAGCACGGCAATGGCTTTTGTGACATTGACACTGAGAACTGTTTGGAGAGCACAATTATTTTGCATAACCTGACAAACAGTTATCAGATGGTAACGGCTTTTGGTTGCTACCAGGCTGGACCACATTCAAACGTGAAAGAGAAAGACACGCATCTCCTCAGCCAGCAAGTCTCCTTACCCAGTGATTATAAAACAAATAAGATCTGGAGGTTGACAAGAGTCCCTTTTAGATGCATTTGGATTATAAAATTTCTCTGACTCACTGCAGCATATTGCTCCCTCTTAATTAACAGGGCTGAACTTTGTACATGTCTAGACTTCCTCCTGCAGAATGGCAGATTTTGGCCTTCACAAATATCATTTGAAGTTATAGTATTTACAGAGCTTTTATTCATTTGAGTCATTTGTTTCAAATATGTTTTCCACAAAAGGAAAACAAGCACCAACTGCTGGGACATTTAATCCAAACTTATCAGTTTAGATGTTTTATTCAGCATTTTAAAAAGGATTGTCTTAAGGAATTTTATGTGCTGCATTTCTAATGTTAACTTTACAGACTGTAAAGTGCCTTGGGATGCACTGGCATGAAAGGAATTAAGGTATTGCAGGATTTAACCAAATGTGTATTGCACTAAAAAGATCCTTTTATGAAAGATAAAAAAAAAGAAAGAAAACACAGTAATGTTAGTGTTTATTAAGAGGTGCTCAGACTTATATCTTAAAGCAAAACAGTTTTTCTTTTCCAATGGTAAAAATGATCTCTAAATTTAAAATTTTCCAACAGCACTGACATAAAATTGCTGAAATTTTACACTTTAGCTAAAGTATACTTTCCCACATAAAAATTCAGCCTTTAAAAAGAAGATTGTGATTCATATGAAATCAAAACCCATAGATAGGCTTTAGAATTTCTTCTTGAGGGTGGCTTTTTTTCCTACTAGTTAGTGGTCTGGACAAATTAACTATATTAATTAGCTTGGTTACAAGATTTTAAGGGTGCAAAAAGAGGATGAATCGCACAATTTGATCTGTGCTTCCTACTACTATCAAAAAGATGCATTTCAAATACAAGAAAAAGCTTGTACAGCTAAATCCCTTGACATGCCTTGAAATCACAGAATAGGCTTGCAGGATTTAATGTCAGTGGGTGAAGTTCACCACAGTGAGGAGGAACAGCATTTACACAGACAGACCAGCCTTATCAAGAAGAGGTGGGATACTATATCAGGCTTTATCTCCACCTTTTAAATGGGAGGGTGGATTTGATCCTTCACCACCCTTCCCCGCATTCTGCCTTTGTAACACCTAAGTACTCAAAAGCTCTTTGGTCTCAATCCAGGGGCTATTACTGCCTGTTAAAAACAGAGTTGATTTTAAAAGGCCACAGATAAAGCCCAAAGGTGGTGTCACAGATTTCAATTGTAAACACAAGATCAAAATTTGCATGCAGAATATGTTACACAAAATAAAATAAAATTACATTAAAATTAAAAAACAAAAACAAAACCAACTCCAAATACCTGACACTACCGAAATGTTTAGCAATAACAGAAGAAACAAACAATCACTTTTAATGGTAGATCCACCTTTCATTAAAATTACATTAAAAATAAAATATGGTGAAGAGCAGTCTGTGACTCCTACCAGGAAGGAAAGGATTAGACATTTACGTTCTCAGTATGAAAGTTAATATGGCGCACAAGATACACATTCACAGCTCAGGATCCTCGTGGAACTAGAGGAGCACGTCCTCAAATGCTTTCTGTTAAAATGTATCCCTCAAACAGTTTTGTTTCTGCATGGTGTCCGCAGTCTGAAAACACTTGTTACAAATAGAAAAGTAAGCATTCCCGTGGCTTTTAACCTAACTCCTTCAGATGATGAGCTTTAAGGATCATCAATATTCTGTTTAAAAAAACACAGTGGAGTCGTCTTCCTATTACAGTGACTCCCTAAATAGAATTAAAAGAAGGTACTTTATCTTAGCTAATCATGCCTTGTAACTACCTCTCTTATGTTTTTCATTTCAGTTACTTACTTGTTACATTTTTTTTTCACACAACTGTCTTTTTCAGCCCAAGCTCTAAGGAAAATCAATCCAGAAGCTCAGCTTACATTTTCACAGCAGATATCACAGCCTGCAAATTGAAATACAAATATGGTCCCTTACTTAAATCCAGTGTTTGTGCTCCTGCGTAACAACAAGACAGCAAATCTCAGGACTCCCAGATCTGATTTGAACACCATATTAAATATTATTGACTGAAACTGGAGCTTGCTTATGGCATCTTCTACCTCAACTTCTCTTTGCCTGTGTTTACTTTACACTGATCACTAAAACATCACAGCATACAGCTCTGCATTATCTCTGCATCTATCTCAATATCTATAATTACTTTCTCTTTTGTGAAAACTAGGACAGGGAGTTGCAGCCCTCAAAGATTACAGATACCCTTCTTCCTAAGCCAAACTAAGCCTCAACAAACAACAATTATAAGATGGTAAACAGCAGTAATTGTACACTAAATGTCTTTTTAAAGAACCAAATGTGCACTTAAAGTTTAACTCCCAATCGCTGCTGCTCTAGAACAAACACTAAGTTAGTGAATACAAAACTAAAAACTAAAAAAAGCCCTGCAGAATGCTCCTCAGGCAGGAAGTGATTGAGAATTTCACATTAAAAAACAAGC
>VXAB01008435.1:11991-25443 GCA_013399175.1 Odontophorus gujanensis
GGGGTTGGAGGGAGAGTATTGCACAGTGGGAATGGATACAAAGGTGAACACAGTGATTCAGATTACAGAGGGCACCAAGTCCAGAACACATCAAGACGCCTCCTTGCTTTCTAGAAGCAGCCAAATGGGAGCACAGAGCAATACCTCAGTCAGCCAAGGTGCACAAAGGACACCAGTTTTTCAGCCTTACACATGAATATTATGTTTTCTGGGGAGCAAGAGAAGGAAAAGAATTCAAACATTTAAAAAAGTATTAAAATATAGCTGACAAATGACAAAAGTTGACTGCTCTCTCAGTGTGCTATAGCACATACTACTGTATGACTGCTCTCCTGACAATTACAATAGGGAGGTCATGTGCACTAACAGCAATGCCTTATTATGGAAAACATAAAACATTCTATAAATACTCCAACATTTCCAAAGAACATGACACTTCTACCACCAGAGGTATCATGTTTATTTTTCTCTATGTCTACATTTGCAGTATCGTGCATCTTAACTCCTGCTGTAACTCGGGAAAAGCAACACACAAGCGAAGGAACATCAATATTAACCTGCTCTCCTTTTGCATGGACATGTGAAAGATATTTGAAAGATCTCAGAGTACCTTCACAAATCTTAGGCATGCCCTAGAACACCTCTAAGATTAAACACATCCCACAGTAAAAGAACTTAGTAACTCAGCAACTGTGCTAAATGATACGGAGAGAGATGATCTACCCAAGAGCCCAGAGTCCCCTCCAACTGGAACTCCAGATCTAGACCATAGCCATCAGATATTGCTTGTTGTTGTATTTATTATCCAACATTTACTACTTTAACAGCACCTGGAGACTGAACAAGTTAGGCCATACTACTCTGGGCCATGCAAATATGTGACAAACGACTACACGGGGATTTTATTGTAGTACAAAACCCATACGAACCAATTAGACTTGCATGAAGTATCACAGGACAGGGGAGAAGGGTAGAAGATGCTTTTATATTTTAGGAGTTAAATGTGAACATATTAATTTCTCACAAAAATCTTAAGGTTAAAAAACAGATAATTATTTCATTTTAAAGCATGTCTATACAGAACAGAGCAGTTAAGAAAACTAACTCCTGGCAAGTCCATTAAACTATTCTCTATTTAACCAGAATTTAAATTTATTTCAGTCAATTAATATAAGTCCTATCAGGTTCATGATAATTAGCACACTTATTAACTTCAGCATCAACAGCAGCAGAAATAGCATCAAAAGAAGAGCTTTGTTGTAGTTCTGTTGTTACCACCAGAGACTCCTATCTGATCTTACCTGGTGATCTACTTGTACTGCCAAGGAGACCCACTTATTTGCCCTTAAGCCAGACAAATTACTGTGACAAGAAGCAGACTTAGGGTTGCTTCCATTCACAGATCACTTCAAGTACTTTACGGGTCATGTGCTGATAAACTACTTGCATTACCAATTTTGTTTGCCTTATCTATGGCTAAACTGTTTTAGTTAGAGGGAAAGGATGGGTTTTATTATATTTGTTTATTTGTTTGGTAGGTTTTATTTTTTTTTCCTTTTTNAGCAGATATCACAGCCTACAAATTGAAATACAAATATGGTCCCTTACTTAAATCCAGTGTTTGTGCTCCTGCGTAACAACAAGACAGCAAATCTCAGGACTCCCAGATCTGATTTGAACACCATATTAAATATTATTGACTGAAACTGGAGCTTGCTTATGGCATCTTCTACCTCAACTTCTCTTTGCCTGTGTTTACTTTACACTGATCACTAAAACATCACAGCATACAGCTCTGCATTATCTCTGCATCTATCTCAATATCTATAATTACTTTCTCTTTTGTGAAAACTAGGACAGGGAGTTGCAGCCCTCAAAGATTACAGATACCCTTCTTCCTAAGCCAAACTAAGCCTCAACAAACAACAATTATAAGATGGTAAACAGCAGTAATTGTACACTAAATGTCTTTTTAAAGAACCAAATGTGCACTTAAAGTTTAACTCCCAATCGCTGCTGCTCTAGAACAAACACTAAGTTAGTGAATACAAAACTAAAAACTAAAAAAAGCCCTGCAGAATGCTCCTCAGGCAGGAAGTGATTGAGAATTTCACATTAAAAAACAAGCAAAACAAAAAAAGCCACCAGCACCTCTGTAGATACAACGCAGGACAGCTTCAATAAAGTAAATGCATACAACGATCTTGTAATCCAAACTAAAGTGTGACATCTGGTAATTACCCCACACTGACCACCCTCACCTTACAAATGAGCCCATTTTAATTTCTCAACTGACAATTTATTAGCTCATGTGTTTCAAAATGGAGTTTTTTGCACCTGTGCTTTTGAGCACAATTCGGCTAGTTTCATGTCCATTATAAGCAACTGAGGCTCCCCCTTCTCACTGGAGCAGATGGCACACACGAGGCAGAAAGCACTGGACTATTTTTATTCCATGTAAACCAAAACAGCTTTAAAGTACCATCTCAGCCCCATTCACAGTGAGGTTACAGACTTGAAACCGCACAAACCATGTGACAGGTTTGTCTTTTGCCGGGTTGGGGAAAACCGTTTTGGGGAGGGGGGGGGNACTCCTGCTGTAACTCGGGAAAAGCAACACACAAGCGAAGGAACATCAATATTAACCTGCTCTCCTTTTGCATGGACATGTGAAAGATATTTGAAAGATCTCAGAGTACCTTCACAAATCTTAGGCATGCCCTAGAACACCTCTAAGATTAAACACATCCCACAGTAAAAGAACTTAGTAACTCAGCAACTGTGCTAAATGATACGGAGAGAGATGATCTACCCAAGAGCCCAGAGTCCCCTCCAACTGGAACTCCAGATCTAGACCATAGCCATCAGATATTGCTTGTTGTTGTATTTATTATCCAACATTTACTACTTTAACAGCACCTGGAGACTGAACAAGTTAGGCCATACTACTCTGGGCCATGCAAATATGTGACAAACGACTACACGGGGATTTTATTGTAGTCAAAACCCATACGAACCAATTAGACTTGCATGAAGTATCACAGGACAGGGGAGAAGGGTAGAAGATGCTTTTATATTTTAGGAGTTAAATGTGAACATATTAATTTCTCACAAAAATCTTAAGGTTAAAAAACAGATAATTATTTCATTTTAAAGCATGTCTATACAGAACAGAGCAGTTAAGAAAACTAACTCCTGGCAAGTCCATTAAACTATTCTCTATTTAACCAGAATTTAAATTTATTTCAGTCAATTAATATAAGTCCTATCAGGTTCATGATAATTAGCACACTTATTAACTTCAGCATCAACAGCAGCAGAAATAGCATCAAAAGAAGAGCTTTGTTGTAGTTCTGTTGTTACCACCAGAGACTCCTATCTGATCTTACCTGGTGATCTACTTGTACTGCCAAGGAGACCCACTTATTTGCCCTTAAGCCAGACAAATTACTGTGACAAGAAGCAGACTTAGGGTTGCTTCCATTCACAGATCACTTCAAGTACTTTACGGGTCATGTGCTGATAAACTACTTGCATTACCAATTTTGTTTGCCTTATCTATGGCTAAACTGTTTTAGTTAGAGGGAAAGGATGGGTTTTATTATATTTGTTTATTTGTTTGGTAGGTTTTATTTTTTTTTCCTTTTTTTTTTTATTTCCTTTCTTGTTGTTTTATTTTAACCATGCATGCCTTGTAAGGTTCATGCCATTATAGTTAAGAGCTGTTGAACCAAAAATTAATCTGCAGTCAATAAGGAAAAAAGAAATCCTATTTTACTTTGCATTGCACAGTTACTGTGACTAGCACATTAGCACATGCCAGCTTCTTAAATGAAGTGCCACTTGAAGCAATCAATCAATAACGCCACTTTTGGAGATTTGTTTTTTCTTTTTTCTTTTTNATCGCTGCTGCTCTAGAACAAACACTAAGTTAGTGAATACAAAACTAAAAACTAAAAAAAGCCCTGCAGAATGCTCCTCAGGCAGGAAGTGATTGAGAATTTCACATTAAAAAACAAGCAAAACAAAAAAAGCCACCAGCACCTCTGTAGATACAACGCAGGACAGCTTCAATAAAGTAAATGCATACAACGATCTTGTAATCCAAACTAAAGTGTGACATCTGGTAATTACCCCACACTGACCACCCTCACCTTACAAATGAGCCCATTTTAATTTCTCAACTGACAATTTATTAGCTCATGTGTTTCAAAATGGAGTTTTTTGCACCTGTGCTTTTGAGCACAATTCGGCTAGTTTCATGTCCATTATAAGCAACTGAGGCTCCCCCTTCTCACTGGAGCAGATGGCACACACGAGGCAGAAAGCACTGGACTATTTTTATTCCATGTAAACCAAAACAGCTTTAAAGTACCATCTCAGCCCCATTCACAGTGAGGTTACAGACTTGAAACCGCACAAACCATGTGACAGGTTTGTCTTTTGCCGGGTTGGGGAAAACCGTTTTGGGGAGGGGGGGGGGGGGGGGGGGGGGGGTTGTGACTCTCCAAGGTGAGGGAGCAACAGCAGCCTGCACACTTACCCATCACCTCTCTGACCCATGCCCAAAGGCCGCGGCTTTGAGACTGGTTGTCAAAAGAAAGTGAGCAGCTGTGAAGCAGCCAGCTTCACAGCTCCATGAGTTTTTTTCTGGGTCTGGTATTTTTTGTAAGCCGCAGCCCCGGAGGCCGGCTGCACAACCTGAAGATTGCACGTCGTTAAAAATACAGGCTGGCGCGCTCTTGCACGCACACACTCTCAGGTGTTATGTTAGCAGAACAAAGCTTGAAATTGAGGCCCCAAAAGATCCCATAGACAAAGGAAAAGAACAGTGNACGAACCAATTAGACTTGCATGAAGTATCACAGGACAGGGGAGAAGGGTAGAAGATGCTTTTATATTTTAGGAGTTAAATGTGAACATATTAATTTCTCACAAAAATCTTAAGGTTAAAAAACAGATAATTATTTCATTTTAAAGCATGTCTATACAGAACAGAGCAGTTAAGAAAACTAACTCCTGGCAAGTCCATTAAACTATTCTCTATTTAACCAGAATTTAAATTTATTTCAGTCAATTAATATAAGTCCTATCAGGTTCATGATAATTAGCACACTTATTAACTTCAGCATCAACAGCAGCAGAAATAGCATCAAAAGAAGAGCTTTGTTGTAGTTCTGTTGTTACCACCAGAGACTCCTATCTGATCTTACCTGGTGATCTACTTGTACTGCCAAGGAGACCCACTTATTTGCCCTTAAGCCAGACAAATTACTGTGACAAGAAGCAGACTTAGGGTTGCTTCCATTCACAGATCACTTCAAGTACTTTACGGGTCATGTGCTGATAAACTACTTGCATTACCAATTTTGTTTGCCTTATCTATGGCTAAACTGTTTTAGTTAGAGGGAAAGGATGGGTTTTATTATATTTGTTTATTTGTTTGGTAGGTTTTATTTTTTTTTCCTTTTTTTTTTTATTTCCTTTCTTGTTGTTTTATTTTAACCATGCATGCCTTGTAAGGTTCATGCCATTATAGTTAAGAGCTGTTGAACCAAAAATTAATCTGCAGTCAATAAGGAAAAAAGAAATCCTATTTTACTTTGCATTGCACAGTTACTGAGACTAGCACATTAGCACATGCCAGCTTCTTAAATGAAGTGCCACTTGAAGCAATCAATCAATAACGCCACTTTTGGAGATTTGTTTTTTCTTTTTTCTTTTTAAGTAGGTATTTTAATGGAGTTAAATGGTAGGTACAGTTCTGATCTTTCACACATATGATGCGCTCTAGCCCAGACTTTAATCATTTCAACATGAATAGACACATTTCAGATAATTGTTTACACACACTCACACACACATTCATTTCATCATTTTCTTGAGTTGCAGAATCATTAGGATATAATTTAAAATGCTCAATTGTGTTACTGTTGTTTTTTAAATAACTCAGAGCACATGTGCTGATTTTTTCCCATCTGAATATTTTCCTTATCTTGAACTTGAAATTATGAAGCCAAAGGATTAGTCTAAATTACTTTGATAATAAGGCTAAAAGTTACCATTCTTTGATAAAATTAGCCACTGGTTTAGCAAAGGGAGCATTCTGCTGTCCTTTGCTTATCACTGTTATCAATCCAGCATCAGGTAAGAGACGGAATAAAATTAAATCTGTAAATTCTACTGCACAAAATATTACATAGGCAGGTGATTTCGAAAGGCGAAACACTGTTAGAAACCAGGAATCAAACCAGAATTTTAGATGCCTAGGCATTTCAAGGTTCAAGATAGACTGCTAACATTAGTTTAAGACAACTGTTTTTGTAATGAAAGCTACAGAAGTGGGGAAAAATTGCTATGAACTGGGTTGAATTATAGTGAAGGCGTTTTCAGACTACATTTTTAAAAACATACTGGAAAATCCAGAGCTCTGATTCCTTCATGAATTCTAAGTAATGAGATACTTAAGACTTTATTCACAAAAATAAAAGAGAGAGAGAGAGAGAAACAAGAAAAAATAGAAGAGAGGGGAAAAAAGGAGACTTACATGTTCTTTCCATTTCAAGTGAGAATTTTAGCACTTTACTCCTGACACACAATGAAAAAAGTGCTTTCATATAACCCGGCCATGCCAGTAGAGAAATGAAAGACTGTGCAATGATCTAAGAAAATCCAAATGGTTATATGGGAACAGCTCATTTTGTAAGACCTCCAAAACCAACCTACTGATAAACACCGGAGGGTGCCTGACTGCCTGCACACTCACATGCCTATTTGTTGCTGTTATTCTTATTCATTACTGAGCCATTATTATTATTTAAGTGACGACAATGCACTCATGAACCAGAACAGATGCAAAATATCCTGTGCTAATGAGAAAATCAAAGCCTTTCTTATATTAGCAATTTCATATTATAGGATCTCTTCATTTTTGCCAATAAAGCACAACAGTAATTAATACAGCAATATTTTCTTATTGTTCATGATGAGTAAAGCAAGTGAAACTGCTCAGATTTTGCTTTGGCTCTCCCCCCTACTAGCACAAAATACAATAAATATTATTGAAGAATTCCTATTAAGACAAACAGCTGCCAAGTAAAATACAGCAAACATCTCCCACGAAAGGCTGTTGTCTGCTTACTCAGATACTGTCAGTACTGCTCACAGAAAACAAACTGTGGCACTGCTCTTTCATACTTAAATACTTACGCCATATCTTACCACCACCACCATCTCGCAGGGCTGTTAACTGCCCACGGGATGGTTAAACCAGTTCCACAGCATACTATGAAACGGCAGTTCCAGCACCCGCTCAGGTTTTTGAGCTGCAACTGGAACCATAAGTACCTAGCACTCCTGAGCATACGCTATTTCGTATATGAGGAGGCTGACAAATGTTTCCATTTCCAACTGGTCGTGCACAGACAGGATGCCAGCAGTGCCGGGTGCAGTTCCCATCATGTACAGTCCCAGGCTGACCCCTGGCACCAACCAGACCACAGGGAGCCCCAGGATGGCCATGCTGCCAGCCCCCCAGGCACCAGAGCAGCCGTGCAGCACAGCTGTGCCCACTGCCATACAAGCACCCATTTGTAAAGCAGGCCAGAGGTGTTAGAGCAGTTTGATGGGCGTAGGTGAGCCTGCTGCTGAGGATACTTAAATTTAGCTGAGAAAGAGGTCACTGTTCATTCAGTAATACCAAAGGTAAACTATTCGCCCTCCGCAAGCAAACCCACTCATACTCCTTACATTTGGCCTCCAAACCTAGAAGTAGGATGCATCTCCTCCTCAGCAAACATTTCTGTCCTTTCTAGGAGCATTCTGTCTCATAGGAATGTACTCAAGACCAAAACCACTTTCATGATGAGTAAAGGGTTTTTTCTCAATTTCGGTAATGAACGAAGTTTAAACAAGAAAATGACTCACTTGTGCCTGGGTGGTTGTCAGGGAGGGCAGCGGTGCCTCAGTGAGCAGGCAACTGGGAGCAGAGGGCCACCCGCTGGCAATTCCTCCTGAAACAAAGCAGGCTGATGTACCCCGTAGGATTTTTAAAGTCTTATTCATAAAGCATGCTCAGGACCAGACACTGCCCCAATCCTTCACCAGGAGTCGAGTGTGTGTAATCCTGTGTCAATGCTGTGGCAACCCCAGGAGGAGCCTGGCACGCAGCTCCCTGGGTTGCTGTTGCTCCCATGATCTCTGTGCCCAGAGCTTGCAAGTGGGGCATACAGAGGAGAGGCTCACTGCGCACACATCTCCCATCAACTGGAAGTACATGGGATAAGGAGCCAAGCCTGAAAAGCCAGAGCCAGTACAACTGCTGCATGCATCAGCAACTGAAAATGTGAACGAAGACATTTCATGCTCTAGGAAGTCCACAGAAGGGAGAAGTGACACCTTCAGAATCTGCATTTTGGACTAAAAAGTCAATAAAATCATTAGATACTACCTCTCTGCTCAGCATCAGAAACCCAGAGAACATCATGTTCCAAACCTAGCCCTAACTTCTTCACAGAATTAAGTGAAAATGGCAGGAACATCAAACACAAAGAAGAAAACATCCACAAAGATAATTTTCCCACACTTTAAAGCTCTACATGAAGCCAACGCTCAGTCGTAACATCAGCATCCTGTCAAAGACGCATACTTAAATGAAAGGAATAAAATGTACCAGCAGTAAACTACATTCTGACAATAATGTGTGAGAAAAAAAAAAAAAGCCTAAATTCATAATTTTTAATTAAAAAATAGTTTAATAAAACAAAGAATCAATGCACACAAATTAGGTTTGTTTTTTAAACACTAGCATCGTGACATCCGAATGACAAAGGAATTCCCAACCTTCACGTCTTTTTAATTCAACCCTAAGTCAACAATAAAGGTGCACTTGCTTTGACTGACGTGGGCATGCTCACTTATTGTGCATGAACTGAATCTTGTTGAATCTACCAGTGTGTGCATATGTGGTCATGCCACTAGTATCATCATTGTCAGCTTTTAGAGAGTCACCCCTTGCCCTCCTACTTGTTCCCAATCGTGTATGTTTTGTCACAATGTTTACAAGCTCTCGCAATGCTCCCCTAAAATGAAAGCAGATACAGTCTTAAGAACAACTTTGAAAACATGCTGACATTATCATACACAAACATGTACAAAAGAAATACACACTCAGACACACTAGGGGATAAAACAGAGTGGAAGGAAATGAAGAACTTTATGTTACTGTCTTTTCTAATGAGATAGAAAGTGGCAGATGCAAAGATTTCATTCAGCCGACAATCTCTTTTACGATATGAACAAACTACTAAAATAGATTTAATCTTTTATAAAATCAGATTATAAGAGGAGGACAAAATCACAACTTTTTTCAATACACCATTTTATCCAGTGTGACTAATGCATTATTTGTATGAAGTTAAAGTGGAGCATTGGAAAGCTATGAAATAAATCAAACGCTCTACTTTATGTAATCTTAACAGACAGATCCCATTAGGATTCTACTATGCATAGCTGTTGGTTAAAATCATTGACCAGTTTCCTTATAAATTAATCAGCTGAGGTAATGCTGGCTTGGCTGTCATCATTTGCTCCTAATCTACATTTAGAATTCACTGCAACTTTTTGAGCCCTTTGGAACAGGTTTATCAATTCTCTCATCCTTGCTTCTTACATTCACCTCACCATTAATTGTTTACAAAAGACCTGATACAATGGAACTGTATCGTTTATGTTCCCTTTATTTCCAAAGACATTAGAGCATATATTGACACTGGCTTACAATTAGTTGGAAAGACATTTAATCTTAACCAAACATGTAAGCCCACCTCCATTTTCTGATGAGACCTTTTATCATTGAAGTCGAACTTGCAGGCAGACTGAGTTTACACAAGTGAAAATCATTACGAAGCCTAAAATAACTGATCTGGTTGAAACACAGCTAACAGACATTCTTGGTTATGGGTATACAGGAGGATAAAAAAATGGTGTAGATATTAGATTATTTGTGCAGTTCTGATGTGTTTTTAGACATGCAACTTCTGTATTATGTCTATGTATTTTGTGTAGTTTCTAGTCATATTTGTTAGACTCTGCTTCTCATGTACTGCAAGATTCATGAGCAGTCTACAGCCAGGCAGAACTCTCACACAACAGCTTGTCTTAAGTAACAGGGAAAGAACTAGGCAGAATGAAGTGGCAGAAAAGCATAATATTTATTATCCTGACAAGGAAAACACCTAGTCATGGCCTACAATCCAAACACGCTCAATGTTCTGCAGACAGGACTGGATGGTTGTAAAAGAGTAAGCGTTTTCCTACACAAATACTAGAAACCTTTATAATTATTATGGTCCCTTATCTATGATCCCCTTATGTGTACATTAAAAAACAGTCAGTTCAGCGAAGGCCTGTTTAAAGAGAGAAGGAAAGACAGCAACAATAGTATTGTCATAGATTGCATAATGTTTTTGGACCTCTATCACAGAGTAGAGTATCTTCTCATCTTCTCCAGAAATTAGAGTGAGAAAGCAAAGGAATCTCTGGCCAAGTATGTTTTAGAGTTTTGTAAATAAATGAAAAGCTTCAGCCAGTGGCCTTCAGCTCAGCCCTCTAGTGCAGTTTTGCTGGCCCACAGGCAACTGTTAAAGCCATGAAGACAATAACTCTAAGTACATATGCTACTATTAATTTCCCAAAATTGCCTTAAAACAATACACAATTTCATCAACATTCTTGAAAAGCCCTTAATTCAGAGTCATAGTCCACAAATAATCTATTAAAATCCATATGTACAAAAAACTTCTGGTTGTCTGGAGCAAAAATAATGACTGTCAATTGTTTTTATAGTCTATTTTCCCTTGAACCTTGAAAGAAAGGACCTTTGAACAATCTGTGGTGAATAAAATTTTGCCTCTCTCATTTTTTTTAAACATCACAAAGATGTACTCTTCCTAGTGCTTGCTAAACACAACACCATAATTTGTATCCCCAAGTGGTATAAATAGAAAATATGTTCAGTCTAATGACATCTGTGAAGAAAACTCATGCCCAGGGTTAACCAACAAAGTATCAGTCTCCTAGAAACAAAGGTAGTTGGCTCAAAGTGCATCAGTGCTTTCTGAAAAAGTGTAGACGTCCTAGTCAGTCAAGTGTTCGAGTCTTGATGTTTACTTTAAGCTACAGCTCCATATACAGTTCTTTGCTATAAGACCCGGAGAAAGATAAGTCTTCTGGAGTAACAGTGCCATTCTGACTCCAGAATGTCCATGGCTCTCACTGTCCAGTTCAGAGCAGGATAAATTATAACAAATATGCACACTGTACATATACAGCACATTCTTTGCTCTTCAAAATAGTTTATCTGCTTTGGTTCTCTTTTCTTGCAGATATGCTCTGTCCAAATCCTCTTGTCTCTCTTTATGGGCTTGCCTTTCCCCTACTAATATATCTGCCTAGGTTCCTGTCCTGCTCTATCACCATGAACATTCATAAACATTAAGCGACTTAACCTTATCACACCCCTGTGGAATACTAAAATATACCCACCAGAGTGGGCAAGCAGCGAACTGGAACCCAACTGACAGCGTCTTGACCAATGCAGAGTCCTTTAGCAAGCCTTTTTGCCTCTCACAGCTTCCATTTCCTTGTGTATACAAAGGGGTAACAATACCAATTTCTTTGTAAAATGCCTCAGTCTATCAGTAAAACTCTGAGATGTTATTCTTTCATTCGTCTCTTCCCTTACAATAGTAAGTAAAGTACAGAGACATAAATCAACATCGCATGAAAGGTCTGTGGACAGAAATCTCAGCCTATTTTTCTAAGCATGTCTGATATCATCGGCACAAAAGTTACATCCAGAACAGGATCTTAAAGCATAAGCTATGCCACAGACAACCTACACTGACATCATTTGCTCTTCTTGCAGGTACAAGGCAAAACAATGCAAGCTTATGAAGGACAGTGTAGCTAGAGCAAGGTTAAAAGTACAGAAAATTGCAAAAACAGTTCTCATTTGATCCCCGAGAAGATGAAAAAAGTTGACAGATACACTAGATAAAAGTAAATACATCTGGTCTCCCTCTCCTGCTTTCCATTTGAACAACAACAAACCACAACTATTTATGAAAGATGAAAATGTCATTACCCCATTTTGACAGATTTTGCCAAGGCAGCAAAGCAGCTAGTGACAGAGCTGCTAAGAGAACCCATGTTCCAGACCTAAATACATACTCACCTCCATTTAGCAGTCTTAAAAAGGATAACAATAACTCTGCCAACTGTTACCAAAAGAACTGCAGTGCACCTCCTTCTCCAAGCAACCACTACCCTCAGCCACTGGTCACTGCCTCAATCCACCTATTCCTCTGCAAAGGCTTGGTGAAGACAAATTGGCCTTCCAATGTGCAATGAAGCATAAAGCCATGAAAATCAAAGGGTTGCTTTTTTGAGTAAATATAAGCTCCAAATCCATTGTCCTTTCCCACAGAAGAGATCTATGAAAATGCTTACCATAGCATATGCACAGTATTCTTTACAACTTTTCCTCCCTGCTGACCACCAGCCCCAGGGCCCAGTTTGCTTCCCCTTACAAACAGCTTCACCACACTCGCTGACTTGTATCAGAATTCTTCCAGGGACTCTAACTAATGAGTTTTTAAACACTTGTAAACAGAGAAGATAATTCCTCATCATTATTCCTCATAGGAAACACCAGAAGGAATGTCATTCCATTGTTCTACAGGACAAAAAAGATGAAAAACTACCCCCACATTAAGCAACAAAAAGCCCAGTGTTTTCCTATGTGAACTGGCCACCAAACCATGGGCATCTCACCTGAGAATTTGGGACCGGGACTTAAAAAGTATGCAACCCACTGAAACTAAACACCTTCAAATAATTTCTCACACTGGCCTCTATGCAAACAGAGGTTCATAACCAACAGGCATACATTTTTCAAAATCTTTGATATGATTTAATCTTTGATATCATTTTTTTCAAAATCATTCTCAAACACAAATGTGGCTACTGCCAGTAGCACAGAAACAGACTCATCTAAACACTGTTATTACTGTTCGATCTCAATTTCTCTCATTACATAAGACTAAAATAAGCGGGAACTGGCAACCTTAAGAATCTGCGCTTCCTTACTTTATATTTAAAGCTTTGCAAAATTTTGTATATGATTTCTCAAAAGACAGTGGTATTGATTTTTTCCTCACAAGTGAAATTTGGACCTAAATCACTAATACAGAAAGAAGTGAAAGAAGAATTACTAGAGCTACATAATGGACTGCTACCCTTACAGCTAAAAATATTTTAAATTATAAACATTTCATTTTAATGTCTTCTTAGCACAGATTACAAGCCACCAAGTACTGATTCATTTTTACTTCATGCTGACCTGTCCCTCTATAGGATGCAGGTACCATCGCCTATCATACGAGTTTAAAA
>VXAB01008441.1:316-12101 GCA_013399175.1 Odontophorus gujanensis
GGCGGGCGAAGCGGGGCGCGCTCGCTCTGCTGGGCCGCTCCTGTCCCACCAACCCCCCCGGGAACGCCGCACTGTGCCCCGCGTGGCTCTGCTGAGCGCCCACTGCCACAGCTCCGCGCCTGCAAACGAGAGCAGCGTTGGGAGCCCACCCCACGGCCCCGCGTGGGTTCGGAGCGGAGCTGAACCCGGAGCAGCTCCTGCACGGAACGATCCCACGGCTCCTTACCCTGCCAGCCCTCCTCGGTGCAGCGCGTGGCCCGGCCCCGGCTGAGCAGGAGCGCCTCTATCACCACCTGAGGGCGGGGAGACAGAAAGGAAAGGTGGGGGAGGAGCAAGGCCACGCTGTGCTCCTAGCAGGAAAGCCAGCTGCCCCACGCTGCCCCACACCTCTGCACTCTCCCAGCAGTGCTGCTGAGCTCCGTGGGCTCTGAGTATCACCACAGAGCACGATCACACCGCTAAGCAGCAAGAGTACCTTGCCATCTCTCATGATCCCGTCCCATCACTCCTCCAGCCACATTTCCCTGCCATGAACGATCTTGGTGCCCCTCTAACCTCCGACCATCATCTCCCCAGCCACGTCCATCTCTTAAAAAAATAAAAGAAAGTCTTCTGGGTGCGTCCCTTATGGGTCCAGCAGCGCAGGAGGCGTTAGAGGAGCACAGCTGCTGCTCTGCCTGACTCTGACAGGAACCACCACGGGCAGCCTCAGCCCCCCCAGCTCAGCACCCACGTGCAGCCCCCAGCACAGGACCCCCTGCGGAAGGGAAGCCGCTCACAGAGCGCCCCTTGGCCCCTACGCTCCGTGTGTGTGCGGACAGGAGATGCTGGAGGAACCAGGAGGAGGAGAAGCTCTCACAGCGCAGCCACCACCGCCCTGAACCCACGGGGGAGCAGCAGTGCGGGCACTAACCGGGTTTGTGGGGGGATCCCTCTGCCTTCGTTCATCCTCCGCTCGGAGCCGTACCCGCCCCACGCATCGCGGGAGTCCCGCGCGTGGCGCTCGGGGCCGTGCCGCTCCTCCGGGTAATGCTGGAAGGGAAATGGGGCGGTGTGACGCTCAGGATTCATCCTGCCATCCTTCCCAGCAGCAGCACGCCTCCCCAGAGGAGGATGTCAGAGTGCTGCGTTGGATGTAACTGCTCCAGAAGGAAGCAGCCGCTGTGCCACGCATCGCTGGCACCACTGCTTCACAGCACAGCGGTGATGGCTGCACACCTTGGATTTAACACAGCATCTGCCCCTGGGATTTGACTCTGAGGAAGAAGTTCTTCCTCTGCAGCTGCAGGAATTACCTCCTGCCGCACGCAGCACAGCACAGCGCGCTGCCAGCTGCCACCTCCCAGGCTGCAGTGCCAAACATGAGCTTGCCTCCACCCCAGCAGCACTTCCACTTCAGGACCAGTAACGCTGTGCTGCTGCAGCTTTGGCACTGTTTAAAGGAGGTGACCCTGAGGCCGTGACCCACCTGCCCATCTCGCTCTGGTATTCCTCTTGAACCATCTCTTCTGGAAGGGAAAAAGAGCTCCAGTTAAACACGGCCGTAATTCTGGTGCTGCTGTGAAGCAGGGCACGGATTTTCACATTTGGAAGGTTCTGGGAATGGCAGCATCTGTTTGGCTGCTGCACACTGCGTTTTGGTTTCAGTGCACACAGAGACCAAAGTGAGACCGATGGCACTGTGAGTAACACAGGCATCAGTGACACGGCCAGCCCTGGGGCAGGGGGGGACCCAGCAGACCCGGCAGTGTCACGGACAAGTTACTGACAGAGTGCAGTGGCACAGCTGCTCCCAAAGCTCAGAGAGCAAAGCGAAGAGCACTGAGCAGGATGTGGGATTAAGTCAGGCTGAGTGTGTGAGATGAGAAGGAAAGCAGCAGGGCCCGCTCTGCTTCATGAGCAAAGCAGAAGGCAGTGAGTTTCCCCCCAGGTACGGGAAGGAGCGGCCGCCCCACACTGACCTGTCCAGGGAGTGCTCCTGGTAGCGCCCGCGCTCCCGGTGGTCGAAGTCGTGGAAGCGCTCCTGGCGAACAAAGTCGGAGTGGTATCTGTCATCCAGCGCCAAACGCTTCGGCTCCGGCCAGTACGGATCGTCCCTCCTGCGAGGCAGAACACACCTCACACACTGCCCTTCACCTCCTGACGTCAAACCACACTCAGCCCAACCGAGTGTCCTCTGATCTGTAATCAAAACCTCAGGATTGGTGTCAGCACCACAGGAGGAGCGTGACCCCGGCAGGCACAAGGAGCACGTGCTGGCATCGCTCTGCTTCACGCTTCAGAATCCCACAATCAGAGCAGACCTCAGCTCAACCACCAGCGTAACTACCACTGGGCCACGGCCTCGTAGGGATGGGGCCCCCACTCTGGGCAGCCCCACCTGAGCACCCTCTCCACAAAGAGATTCTGCTTCATTTCCTATCTGACCCTCCTCCAGCACAAGCAATCCGTGCAGGATTTCTATCCCCAGTGACTCCTCCTAAGGAAACGCCCCAGAACTCTTCCAAAGCCTCCGCTATGGAGCTGAGCTCACACACACCCCCTCCAGCAGTGCTGGTGAGCCGCTGCTGGGAGCCCCGGTGGCAGTGTTACAGACAGCACTGCCCGTCCCACGCCTGCACGACGTGGGCCCCACGCGCCGTGGAAGCGTCACCTGCCGTCATCGTACGGTCTCCTCATGGCCGAGCGCCGCTCCTGCTCGTAGCGCAGCTGCTCCTGCTGCCGCCGCAGCTCTTCCCTCTCACGTTGGATTCTCTCCTGCTCCCTCCTCCTCTCCTGCTCGATGTGCATCCTCTCCCTCTCCAGCCTCTCCCTCTCCAGGCGCTCTCTGTCCAGGCGCTGCCTCTGGAACTCGAGGCGCTCGCGCTCCCTCTGCAGCCGCTGCCTCTCGTCCCGCTCGTGCAGGGCCTGCAGGCGCTGCTCGCGTTCCCGCCGCTCTCTCTCCCTAATTGAAGAGCAGACGTTTCTTTTCAGTGCTCACTTTGGGTGTTTGTCAGTTCGCCCTTCGCAACAAAAACGCTCTTCCCACTGATTATACACAACCAAACAGAAGAAGTCCAACAGGAGGGAAGCAGTTCCTCCTCTGCGTTGGGCTCAGAGTTTCTGCAGGGCACAGCGTGTCCTCGTGGAGAGCTCCCACAAAGAAAGGATTTAGAGGGTATTTAAAAGCCCCCAGGGAGAGCACGTGTTAAGAATGTTCAGCTGTGGCTGAGCAGAGCTGGCAGCACCCACAGAGCTGTCCCCACCACAGCCTCCTCAGAACCTAAAGCTCAGGGATGCCCGGCTTCAGTAACAAAAGCCCTCACAACGCTGCCACCCCAGGGCTTGGATCTGGGGCCCATCTTGTTTAATATCTTTATTGATGAGCTGGATGAGAGCATTGAGTGTACCCTCAGTCAGTTTGCAGATGACACCAAGTTGGGAGGATCTGCCTGAGGGTAGGGAGGCCCTTCAGAGGGATCTGGATAGGCTGAATAGCTGGGCTGAGCTCAATGAGGTTCCATAAGACCAAGTGCCGGGTCCTGTACTTCAGCCACAATAACCCCATGCCTACAATAATCCCATACCCCTACAGGCTTGGGGCAGAATGGCTTGAAGAAAGTATAGAGGAAAAGGACCTGGGGGTGTTGGTTGATGCTNACAGGAGGATGGTTGGGCTGTATGATCTCGTAGGTCCTTTCCAACCTCGTGTTTCTATGAATCTATGACGTCTGCTTGAGCAACAGCTCAGCACCAGTGACCTGAGGCACACATGGAAGGGCCAGAACAGAACTACACTGAACGTGGTTGGAAGCACAGCCAGGGGAGACACGAGCAGTGCCCCCACAGGCAGTGCCCCCCCATGGGCAGTGCCCCCCACCCAGAGCCGAAGCGGAACTCACCGGCGCCGCTCCGTTTCCCGGATCTCCCTCTCCCTCTGCCGCTGCCGCTCCCGCTCGCGCTGCTCTTTGATTTTATCAAATGATAAGATATCTTGCTTCTCTTTGCTCTCGGATTTGCGGTCCTGGCTCTTTGTGCTCTGAGTTGAACCAGAGCGATACGTTAGCTGAACGCCGAGCACTGTGAGCTCCAAATGCAAAGCAAAGTGCCCTCTTCACAACGACCCAGAGCAGAGCAGCACAGCTTCCCAGAGGTAACACGGGAATCCCATGGAGAAGTCAGGGGAAGCGCCCAGAGCTCAGCTGGAGCTTCCAACGTGTGCAAGTGCATATAAATATTAGAGGCACATGACCTCGTGCTGGTGGCACACGATGCCCCACTGCAAAGGTCACCGGTCAGCACCGGAACGTATCACCCAGCACCATCATCAAATTACACTCGTGCTTCCTCAGCCACAGCCACGCACAGAGTGAGACAACAGCATTCACCTCAGGGCACAGCCAGCACGGCACTGCTTCGTGCAGCACCCCAGGACAGCAGCTCCCCAGGCACACAGCCCTCCAGCCCACGCTGCCCTCCAGCCCACGCTGCCCTCCAGCCACGGGCACTGACTGCTGCCTGCAGAGGAGGGCTGGGGCAGCTGTGCTCACCCTCTCTTTGGAAGCAGACGTCTTCACACTGATGACAGGTTCTCCTTTGGATTTATCCATTACCACTGTCCTTTCAGTTCCTCGACTTGCTGGAAAGCAAAGGTGTCCAAGAGTTAATGATGCTCCAGATGTTCAGAAACCTCGCAAGGATTTCAGACCATCCAGATGTTAAGGAGTCACTCAGCACGGCTCTTAGATGACCTATGCAGGAACGCACCCACGACCCCAGCAGTGCACAGAGCACTCACTACACTGGGGCAGGGGGCAGTGACACTGCCCTAACGTTTCAGTGGAGCCCTTTCTGGCAGGGATAGTGGTTATGAGAAAGCAAATTGCGTTTGTTTTTATGTCTGCGGAACAAATCTGTGCCAGTGCTGATGAAGTACAAGCTTCCCAGAGCTGCTCACACTGCTCTGGTACGTCCAAAGGAGAGTACTGGTAAGCACACCTGATTTGCTGGCCCTGGGCCGGTCGGAGGCTCCGGCCCTCTGCTCCTCTTTCCCCTCTTTCTCATCCTTGGAGTCCCTTTCCGATTTCTTCGCATCGTCTTTTTTGTCGGCCTTCTCCTCCTTCTTGGCACCAACAGACCTACAGGGAAACTTTGCTTTAATAGAACATCTGACAAGCAGCACGAAGTAACCGCTCCTGCTGACCAAGTCAAACAAAAAAAGCACTGCAAAGCCATTTCCATGCTGCTGAGCGCCAGCACTACGCCAGGCTCGACCTGAACACGCACTGCAGAGCAGCGAGCAGCACTGAGCCAGGGCTGCCTGAAAGTGGGCAGCTACACGTGATCCCCTCAGAGGGCTACAGGTCTGCTCCTCTGCATCTGAGATGACGCATGGCACAGGGAGAAGGGGCTCACCCCACTGCAGGCTGAGCTCCTCTAACAAACGCTCCTGTGTCTGACACAAGGAGATCAGCCTGCAGCTCCTGTCCTGGATCTGTGGTTATGTTATGGGAGGTAGGAGAGCAAAGTGCCTCTTCCAAAAAGAACAGAGCACTTAGAAAACAAAGCATGGGAACACTGCTTGCTGATCACTCAGACCAACCAGCAGGAAGGTTGGTCAGCTCAGCCACAGAAGCGTTCAGCTGGGAGGACCTCTGGGATCATCCACCCCACCAAAGAGCAGAGCAGATGAGAATCAGATCAGAGCACAACACTTTGATCAAAGAAAATATTGGCCTACGTAACGAGTGGCATTACCTCATACAACTGCCACGTTTTGTTACAGAACCCTAAAGCTCTCCCTGTTTTTTTAACAGAGGGCCAGTGAAGATGCACTCAGGGCTGTTTTTTTCCTGTGTGACTCCCACTCCAGATGCAGTGAGCTGCAAAGTGGGGCCTCCTGCACTCACTGCCCCCTATTGTCACATGGCTGTTACCAACAATGGGCTCCAAGCACAGGAAATGATACACTGAAAAACGAACACACAAAACACTTTACTTCTCAGATTTGGAATCTGCAGAATGGTGCCTGTCTTTTTCCTTGCGTGCTTCGCCTTCCTTTCTGTCCGAAGGCTTTTTCCCAGCTGGTTCATTTTTCGCCTAGAATTTCAGCAAGAGGTGTTTTTAACAATAAAACACAGGCACTAGAACCCCACCTTTCTCTCCAACATCCTGCCACGCGAGAGCTACCGCCGACCTTTTCCACAGAAATCATCTTGCCGTGCAGCTCTGTCCTGTGCAGGTGGTTGATGCACTTGGTGGCCTCTTCAGACGTGGACATGGTCACGAAGCCGTAGCAGCGAGCACCGGGGCTGCGAGCGTTCGTCACCACTTTTGCACCAACCACCTGGGGGGGAAACAAAGGCACCCTGTGTCTGCAGAAACAAAGGCAGGTCGGCTCTAAGCAAGCACAGGATCTCTTGAGGGCCCTCTCAATCCCTGCAATTCTGTGATGTGAGCAGCTCTGCCCAACGGTGACTGCAGTGCCTCCTCACTTTAATGGGATACAGCTCCTGAAAAACGGGCTGCCAGAAAAGCTGCACTCAGAAAACGTTCTCTTTAAGGAGACATCTCTGCTGGTTTCTACTCACAAATGTCTACGGGTGAGAGTGCAGAGGCAAGCTCGTGGTGACACCAACAGCACACTCAGAGCAGCAGGAGGAAGGAAGGTGGTCTTGGACTGAGCTCCCCCCAAGTGGGGCACTCACATCCAGAACTGCCTTATTCTCAGAGCAGCCGCGCAGGGATCCTCTGAAACCACTACTTCCCTTTGTGCCATCACAGGATTCCTTTCAGATACGATTTTCAACAGAGCACAGGAAAAGCTGAACGCTCAGTGCACCGAGGAAACAGAGCAACTACTCGTGAGGCTGCACGCCCACCACGCACCTTCCCATACTTGCTGAAGAGATTCTTCAAATCCGTTGCTCTCGTGGAGGATGAGAGACCACTGACCCACAGATTCCTGCCAGAACCACTGCCTGCACGGCCTGGAGGGAAAGAGCCAAACAGAACCAGCCACCATCAGCTGAGGACTGAGCACCACCTCTGCCCCTCCTGCTTAAACCTCTTCAAGCACTGCGTTAACTTCGCCACTTCCAAACCATTTCTAACCAGCAAACAGCACTGCTCAACAATTCACACCTGAACTGCACATCGGAAGAGCCCCAGTGAGCTTCCAGTGACACAGTGCTCCCAGCTATCAATCACTTCCGAGAGAACCACGAAGTGCTGGCACAAAAGCTTTTTTCAGTTTACACTCTTTTATAATGGGAAAATAAAAAAACCAACCCATACCTTTCTCGTCTTTGGAAGCTTGCTTTGTATCTCGGTCCTCCTCAACAGAGCTAAAGACAAAACAACACATCGTTCAACCAAGCATAGGATACAGCCAGCCCAGACTGCACACTAGAATTTCATACCTACCATTAAAATTACTCGTGAAATAAAAGGTACCACTGCAAATTTTTGGAGGAGTGACTGCAAATATGGGACTCGGATACTTAAGAAGACAATTAGTTCTGTTCAGCAGAAGACAGAAATTGGAATAATTTAAGAAAACAACCGCTGAAGGTTGAGGAAGGAAAGGAATCAAACCCTCTGTGTTTAAAAACAAAACCAACTGTGCACAAGGAGAAATCAAAGCGATTCTTTAGGAATAGCTGCCATTTCAGCAGGCGTGGTGGCCAATTGAAGGAAACAGCTTATTGGCATCACTTAACGACCCATGACAAAAGATAGCATCTGGTCTAGAACGGAGAAAAAACAAACCTCTTTTTCTGATCACCGCCCTCACTGGCTGAGGACTCTTTAGTGGCAGGGGATTCCTCTGAATTAGCTCTGTCTTCTGCTTTCTTGCCATCTTCTTTGCTATCTTTGCCTTCGGGACCTGCGCCTCTCTCCGCTGTTTCCCCACTAGAGGCTTCCAGGCCTTGGCAGCGCTTGCTACTCTGATCGCTTACGCTCTCTACTCCTACAGAGTCAGAGTCCAGCTTCTCTTCCTCTAGTGTCTGTTCACTTGTCTCCCCTTTTGCTACCACTAAACGCTTTGCCTCCTTCCTTGCCATAGCTTGGGCCGACTTGCTGTCCAAATCTAAAGCATCTTCCTCCGACTGAGCGGCACCAAGAGCGTCCTCTTCCTCTGCCAGCCTCTTGCCTGGCACCACGTTACTTGCTTCCTGTGCATGGGGCTGCTCCGCTTCGGAGGTTTCTTCGTTAAGGAGCTCAGATTTACAAGTTTCCCCCAAAATGTCGAGTATTTTCTCATTTTCTACGGATTTAACAGGAATAGAATGGCACAAGGTTTAATCACCAGGGAAATACAGCAATCACAAACGTGGAACTGGCATGGCTGCCACACTAACACCAAGAGAACGGCTAAGCTACACAGAGATTGGAAAACCCTAGTGTACACAGTGTTACAGCACTACGCTCACTGCACTCTGACACACCACCGCATCAGCCCTCACACGTTAACAGGGAAGAAAAATGCCCCCCCAGACTTAACAAAAACCTCCTGGCTCATCCTTGATCCTCTTCGTGGAATCGCTCCTCTCTTTCTTCTCCAGTTCACTTCCGCAGTCTGAGTCACATAACTGAGCACAGTAAAGCACTGAGAGTTCAATTTCCAATTTTCAGTGGCATTCTTTCAGCACAGTCTGACATGAAGTTCGGCTTCTTCTGATGGTGGACGAGTGTTTGCAGTCCAGAAAACACACATGATCTGTAGGACGTTCCGTGGCAGCGCTGGATTCCTTCTTTCAAAGTCCACTCCCTACGTCCTGCTCTGCCCCACAGCCTCCTGGGCCCTGCATTCCTCTCTGTCCACTCACAGAGCTAGAGTACAGTGTGATATCACAAGATCTGTTTTAGGCTCAGAACCTCCGTGTGTTTGAAGGCTCGCTCTTTACCTCCATTGGTTCTACAGAACTTTGTCAGCACATTAAGCACACGTTTCCAAACAGTGGCATCCACAGATCTGGTGATATGACCGGGTTTCCAATCTCTATGACCCTGCATGACCTGGATTCTCCATCATAACAACGTACACTACAGTAAGGAACTTAAAAGTCAACAGGGATACAAAAAAGATTAAATGAAGAACTGAACTGTTTCAAAGCCCTGGATTTTGTGGGTTTTGTTTTTGTTTTGTTTTTTGTTTTAATTTTTTTAAAGACAGTACCTGGCTCCAAAGGCAGCTCTTCAATTTCCTGTGGGGAAGGGGGAAGAGAAACGTCAGTACTCAACAGAAGCAATCCAGCGTGGAGCACATCCTGCTCCCCAGCCACGGGTCACCTGAGCCCAGCTCTGAAAGCACTCTACATAGACTCATCACCAGCCGTTACTTTCTAAGGTTTCCATCCTCTAAAAGTCCACCTGACACATGTGACAGCATTTCATCTGTAAAGAACAGGCCGCAATTTACCTTTATTTCTATTAATTCAGATGAAGTGGCATCGAAAGTGTTCCCAGCGTCTTCAACCTCCACCTGCAGGCAGTGAAAACACCTCATTAGCTGTCAAATCGTGGCACTGGAAGCGAAACCCGGGTGAGAAATCAAAGGCCAAAGTGATGCTCACTGGCAACTGACACGACATAGAAATCTCCAGTGCCCAGAGAAGCACTGAGGTTACAAACTGAGTGACGGCTGCCACGGTGCTGACTGAAGGCCTCAGCCCCTCTGAAATACAGGCTGCCTCACAAAGATCACAAAGAACATCAACTCTTACTGCAGTGTTTCGTTTGTTCCTTATGGCAAATGGAGAACCGAGAAGTCTCAGCGACCTGAGAACTTCATGCTGAGAAAGGACTGCAGGAGTCCACCCAGATTCTGGTACTCCGCTCACTGAAAAACCCCACTTCCTCGGTGCTCACTCTGCGTGGGGTGGGGGGAATGCTGGAGCACAGAGCCAAGTTTACTTCTGCAACCTTCAACATTGGGAGGGGACAAAAACGCCCCCGCTTGGGAAGCTTGCAGAGCAGGCTGATGAGCAGCCCAGCTCAGCCCCAACAGACTGCACACAAATCACCAACACTTTGTGGCGTGCTTCAGGAGGAACGCACGTGAAATGAAAGTCACCTCCCAGCCCAAACCAGTAATGCTGTGAAGTTGGGGCAACAGGCACACAAACAGGGAAAACCAACCTAAAAATGCTTGCAGAGCTTAAGTACCCACAAGGCCTTGACAGAACATATTCAGTGATGTGCACGCTGCTGTGCGCTGAGGGAGCGGAGCTCACAAGGACTGCAGCCCCACTCCATGTAAAGGAGAGGTATGACAGTGAGAACTGAGGGCTCAGGGGATGCACTGAGCTCCAAACATGACTAAAATATTGTTTCCCAGGCTACACACGATGTAGATTGACATGCAGTGTGTACAAAAAAACACCAAAGCACTTAAAAACAAACCAAGGATGACATTTCCCCAGATATGCAAAGGAATAAAAGCAGTGATGAGGAGAACCAGAAGAGCTTCAGCTGCTCCTTCACTACTGGATTAGAAAAACAAAATGGAACAGGCGAACACAACACAGAAAGGCTCTGATTCCACACACATAAGAGATGCATACCATCATGGCTGCTATTTCTCTTGATTCTTCTTTACTTTCTGAACGCTGTGGGGATGTCTCCGAGTCACCTGCAGCACAGTCTGCAGGCTGCTCTGGAAGGTCTTTCACTTCTGCCTCAGCATTTTCTTTACTATCAGACAGCGAATCAAGAATATCATCAGCACCGTAATCCTCCTCGCAATCCACAGCATTGCCATTATCTATTTCAGCTTCATCTAACACACTAATATCCATCATGTCAATATCTTGCAAGTTATCCAAGCTGGTTTCGATATCCTCCTGCAAAAAGGAAAGAAGTACATATACGAGCCATTGTGACTCCGGAGCAGTGCTGTTATCTGTGCCGTTCCAGCACAGCTCTGTGTACCTGTCCGTCTCCAGAGTCCTCTTCCAGGCCGTTGTCCTCAGCTCCTTCCTCGTCTGCTCTACGTCCTAATGACATCGATCATTAGCATATTAGAAGTTATGAATACACGTCTGCCAAGCTATCTCCACCTCTATGGGAGTTTTGATCGCTTGGTTATCCACTCTTCCCTCATTTCCCAGAGCTGAGTGTTTTAATGCTTTCTAGTGCAGTGAGAGTACGGCCTCTGACAGAGGTTTAGAGCAGCACCACACAGCCCTTACTGATAGAAATGGCACTTATTCATCTCAAATGTTCATTTCCTCTGAAATGCTCAGAGGAAAGAAGGAAAAAAACAACAGGAGGAAAAAGCCAAGGGAAACTGTCAGTGCCCAAAGCCGGCAAGCACTGTGATGCAAAGTGCTTGGCTGTGCTGATAGGGTTTAACCAAGGAAAATCAGATTGAGGGGGGGAAATTATAACAAGATCCCGGTGAAGGGATGAAAGCCATCAGAAAACCCGAAAGAGAAGAGGAGGAGAACCCCTCCCCATCCCCCGTACCTTTGCTGCCTCTTTTCGGCGTTCTCTTGACAGCACTGTCCGACATCAGCGGAATCTCGTCGGGATTGCCGCCCTCCTCCTCGATGGCCTAAAGGGGGGAGCACAGCGGGGATGGGCGGGGGAGGGGCACGGGGCCGCGCGCTGCACGGCTCCAGAACAGCCGCCAAAACGGGTCCGCACAGCGACAGCGGAGCAGCACGAACGCTGTGCACAGCCACAACGACACAGCGACACAACCACACAGCGACACAACCACACAGCGACACAACCACACAGCGACACAACCACACAGCGACACAACCACACAACGACACAACCAGCCAGCCAAACAACC
>VXAB01008442.1:0-15729 GCA_013399175.1 Odontophorus gujanensis
ATATATATATATATATTTGACTCAAGACACTAAGCAATTAAGTGGCATATGAAACAAACAAAAAAACATGGAAGCATTAACTGCTTAAACCTCAGTGCATTTTATAGTAGCTTAGATTAACATTTAGGTTTGAGTGCTTTTGTGGATCAGGTTCCAGACCTGCTTCTTGCCAGAAATCTCTCCTCCAGTTGTGATCCTGTTGAAAGCAACAAACTCAAAAGGACTTAGGAGAAGCAGTCACACTGCCTCCTGATAGATTTCTGATTTGCATGTAGACAAAATGTGGAGCCAACATCCAGTTCTTTGTTTGCCAGGAGATAATGATGTTCAACTTGAACATCAAAAATGTCAAAACAAAGTACTTCCAGCTCCTGTGTCCTGTTATCAACAGATGGTATTGATAGCCAGTTTCATAATAAAACAAGAAAGTTCTAAGAAGGATCTTTAGCAAATTGCCAGCATGGTTGAGGGGAGGGAGGCTAGAGCAAGATGGTGCCCTTAGGATGAAAGGAAAGAAAGGGAGAAAATAATAATTAGAGTTTATAAATGTGCAAGTCGTGGGCCCAGTAAGAAGAAGACTGGGAAACTTCATCCTGTTGGAGAACCCCAAATGGCAGGATGGTAGGAGTGTGTGTGAGAAGAGAAATGGATTGTTACAGATTTGGAATCCTTTCCACTATTAGAAACTCAAACCACCCTGTAGTTAGTGTAATACAAGTTAACTTGGTTTTCTTGCATATGCAACATAGGGCCCCAGATACCCCTGTTGACATTATACTCTGTTTTATTAGAGGAACTACATTTACTTATTTTTCTCAGAAAAGGGGGATCACCAGCAGGTTTTGCAGGGATTTCTCATGTTCAGATACTCAGAAATGAGTGGGAAGAGGGTGTGAACCATATGATGCCAAAGTGTGTTGATGATACCAGGCATTTTTGGAGAACTGAGCTAAGAACCAACTACAATGGGATGCAAAAGGACATGGAAATTAAAAGACTCGTGTGGCAAGATACACAAAGCAACTAAAGTGGTGCTACACAGGAGGCTGAGTGAATTGCTGTCTTCTTTACACTTGCAAAGATAAGTGCTCTACTAATTATTTCCACCTGTATGGAAATTGTTGGCTGAGTGCAGTAGAAGTTGAAGGAGAAACCCAAATATTAGAAGTGGAGAGCACTGTAACACTGTGACATCTGTTGCAGGTCTGTGTAAAGCAGCATTTGGAGCCCTGGTTCTTTCAACCGTAAAAGGATGTGAGTGACTAGAAGAACACCAGAGGAGGTTGCTAGGATAATCTGAGGTTTGCATGATTTCTGAGTGAAGAATGACAAGCAATACTTGGGAAGATGTAATAGCATTATATGAAGTAAGGAATGCCATAAATACCCACTCTTCAGTGTTAGTATAAACTATGCTTTTCTCCTTCTCTCTTTGTAACCAAGTTTCTAGGTTCTCATCAACATCTCCAAGCTTGGACTCAGTCTACCAATATATTTTGCCCTGTGAGTGATGACAATTCAGAGTGAAATGGATCTCAAGCAAAAAGCAGGTGTGTCTGCAAATGTTTTAATGTTCAATGCATGCTTCAAAAACATATTAGCAGAAATGTTGTCTATACTTTTACACAGAATATCAATGAATTAGTCACAGAGCAATAGTATAAGAAAGTACTTAATATTGAATTTTTGTGCCCTGAAACTTGAATTATAATGGTGATACTGTTGTGGCTTGTATTTTATAATACAACTTTGAAAATGCTGCATAAACTCTTTAAGATTCTTTCCTTGTGACTGCAGAGTCTGTGACGATGAATGGTGTGCTTTATAAAGATATATCATAGTTTATGAATCTATGAATCTATAGTCTATCTTCATACTAAGGGCAGACTCAGCTAATCCTATGTCACTTATAGTAGATGCTCATTTGATTTGTTCGTGAGTTTAGAACAGGAAATAGATTTAACTGCTTGTTTTCCCCTCGTATTTCTTCTAAATTTTCTTGTTGGATTTTGAACTGATTAATTTTAGGTTTTGTTACTCTGATCATGTATATCTGGGAGCTTCCTTCTTTTTTGCAAGACTTCTTTGTCTTAAAAGGCTGTTTGTTTCCCTTTTAAGTCAGTTCTTGAGGTTAGCAGCTATTACTTACTTAAATCTTTCCTATAGATCCTGTTTTAATTGATATTTCCCTTTCTGCTTTCCATGTGGATGACATCTTTCTGTAGGTTTGGTCAAAAGCTAGTCTTCAGAAGTTTTTGAGTAAGGAGGAGTAGAAATTCTTTTATGTAACTTGTAGGATATTTATTATAATCTAGAGTACATTAGTTCCTATTTTCAACGGAAAAGATACTTCATTAAATTTTTCATCCATTCTAAGTTCTTAACACATTCTGTGGGTCTGAGCAGTTTGTCAGAACCATGTTTTGTAAAGCTGATGCTACGTTCCTGCTATAAGAATTTAGTGTATATGTCCATGTTGACAGATATCCCATATTTCATTACCAAAATCATTCTGAATTCAAAGCCTGTCCTCAGGTAAACTTTGGAACCTGACAGCTTAGTGTTCTTTAGTATTTCTGATGACACTGAAAACACTGAAAGGTACTGGAATGACTGTGTGCTTCCATAGTTTTCTGTCTGATAAAGTACCATTAGGAACTATTTAGAGCACAATTTCTGATTGTTACTCTACTTACTTCATAGTAATTGCTTCCATTGTTTGTTTCTGAGACTCTTCTGTTTTTCAGTGTGGCTTTTTAACTTTTGAAAAAAAAAAAATCCCTTCTCCTCTGAGTTATTAAGCATGCTTTCAAATCAGCTAAATTAAAGGTATGATATATGTGGCATTGTAGGTATTGCTATGACTGTTGCTTACATATTTTAACTTTGTTCATTTTCAGGTGCTTTTTCCATACTTGGGAATATATTGAAATAAAAGTAATTGTAGGAACTGCTACTATTTTGGGGACAATATTTGCAGGAATCATATATATATACACTTATGCTTGTTCAGAATAAAGTATCTTTCTTTTGAATGGATACTGAACTTTTAAATCAATTTTTTCTAAGAATTTTCCTTCTTGTATCTGTAAAACAGTATTCTGTGTTACATCCGTTGTCTTCCTAATACCATCACTTTAGACTTCCTCAAGAAATCAATATTTTTACTTTTTCTGAATTAACTGCCCAAGAAGGTTGTTAAAAAAAATACAGTAATATTGTACAACATTATCAAGGCAATCTTTAAATAAATAATATTGCTGTAGGTTGCTATTAAAGTGATTTTGCCACTGTTAACTTGTAAGAAAAAAAAAATGTAAAAGAAATCTACATACTGCAAAAGAATATTTTAAATTAATAATTTCATGTAAACTTAGGTGCAGCATAACATGAAAAAGAAAGCAAGAAGTGAAAGTAAATTCTAGTTAAGGAATTCAAGGAATTCATAAACACCCTTTTATGAATGTGTCTTGGGTACTCTCCACAGATAACTATACATAATTCTATCTTTATTTCAGCATTACAGAAAAGCAAGATATGTTCATAGAATCATAGAATGGCTTAGATTGTAAGGGACCTTAAAGATCCTTAAGCTCCAACCCCTTGCTGTGGGCACAGCTATCACTCACTAGATCAAGCTGCCCAGGGCCCTATCCAATCTGGCCTTGCACAGCTACAGAGATGGGGCGTCCAAAGCTTTTCAGAGCAATCTATTTACTAGTAGCAAGCCCTTCATTTTTTTCCTCTCTGTAGCTGCTATTTTATATATATATCTTGGGAGATTTACTTCATCTCTTTTCTGAGGAGTTCTTCCTTAGTCAACAACCACACTTTATACTGTGGAGTTCAACTACCTTCTCTTTTTCACCTAGACTCTGATCCTTCTGCTGAATATTCTAGTTAAGGTCCCACCTTCATGAATATACACATCATAGCAGATCCCTAAAAGAAAAATAATAACTCAAGGCATGTGTGCATGCATTTTTACTGTCAAAGTATGTCAGCTCTGTCCTTGTCAAGGGGCCAAGTACCTGAGTTTGGAAGCATGAGACAAGCAGTAAGTATGGACATAAACAGTGTCAAGTGAGACTATGCTGCTGCCTTGAGCTACCTGTAATTCAGTAACAGCCTCCCAGGGAAACCGTAAAGTTCAGGCTTCATCGCTAGCTGTCGCTGCAGCTTGCTTTTCTTTAACTGTTGGCATGACAACCACATTCCCTAAAAACAGAAAGGAGGATTTTGCCTCCTAGTCTTAGGAGGCATATATATTGTGGAAGTGTATTATGCTCAGGGAGATTGTATCGCTGCACCATTTCTATCAGGCCTGCGAAATACTGCATCTGTGGGCAGATTTTGTAGAATCTCATGAGTGTTCCTTTAAAGGTCTCTCTTGCTTAGGATGAGCTTCAAGAATCAAAGGATTTATTTGAGAGACCATGAAATAGTGAATTTGACCTGAACTAGGGGTGCTTTCCTCTTAAAACATATTCTTTGCTATTTGGAATGCTTTCTCTGTACTCATCTTCATTCTAATAGCACTGACTTAGACAGAGGCTTCAAGACAGCTTTTTTCTGACCGTGACATATTACCTAGTTCTCATGTTTTTTTGTCCATCATCTACAAACCTTTACTCTGAGGCTAAATATCTGCATTCTTCTTCTTGTTCAGTTTAACTTCCAGATAGGTGATGTATAAAGTTCTGTTCCTTTGTTGTGTGATTGATCTGAAATAGCATTATTTGTTGGCCAGGGAAGCATGTTTGAGTCCAAAATGAGCATTGTTTTGTTTGCCTCCTGCAGATAGCAAAAATAAAAATAAAAAGGCCAACTGTATCTTGGGGTTCATTGTGAACAGCATAATTGTCTGGTCAGAAGAAGTGATTGTCCAATTGTGCTCTCTGTTGGTGCAGTCTCTCCTTGAGTACTACGTGCTGTTTTGGGCTTTACAATAAAAGATATAAAAATGTTAAAATGTATCCTAAGGAGAGAAACAAAATGGTTAAAGGACATGAGGGCAAGATGCCTAGGGGATGGCGGATGGCGGAGGGTAGTTGATTTGTTCAGCTTACAGATTGGAGGACTGGGAGATGACTTCATTGTAGTCTGTAACTTTTTCATGAGGGGGGGCAGAGAGCGAGGTGTCAGTCTGTTCTCTCTGATTACTTCTTCCATAGCCAAATCTTATCAAGCTGCATTGGAAGCAAATACAGTCCATGAATGAGCTAGAACTTAATTTCCATGCAAAGGAAATCATCTCTAGAGGGTGTAAACTCTGTCATTATGAGAGATATTTTCCTGATTTAATTAGTAGGTCTCAGGAAAAAAGGGAGACAGTGCTCTTTAAATGAGGGAAAGTTGACCTCAGAAAACTTTTTAAAAACAAACTAAAAATTGATCATAGAGTTCCCATTCTGAACGATTGAATTGGAGAATTTTTTTTAATGGAGAAAAATGTCAAATATAAAAGGTCTTCATTTAAATACTAAGCATTATGAGCAACCTAACAGTTACCCACACTTCCAGTCTGCCAGGGCAATTAGCGTTACAATTAATGATATCTTACCTTTTTCCAGAGGAAAAGAATGTCTTTTCTCTAAATATCCATGAAAACCACTCTACTATTCGAAGAAGAGAAGTGAATGAACATACTGTGATGCAAAGAAACAAGAAGCTTACATTAGTATATAAAGACAGGTTGGACAGCAGCAGGAAATATTTGTCTTAGGGCTGTGAACAGAAACCATCATACAGAACCATTTATTAGTGGTCATATAAATGTATGTCTGATTGAGTTCTGTATTCATGATTTCCCTGTAAATGAAACTGTCTTGTCTAACTGGGAGAGAGTAAATCCTTGGAATATTGTTCAATTTCTTTACTTGGGAATTCCCTGGTTTTCACCAGATGTGTCCTTTTACCAAAGTGTCCTTTTAACTTGCAGCCTGTTTCCTCTTTCTCAGAGATATGTATGCAGGCAATGAATTGAATGTAGTCATTACCAGAGATACTTCTGAATTGTCTTAAACTTTGTTCTGAAGTTCTTAACTAATTAATGAGGTGTTTTAGCAAATTGTTGAAAATGAAAGAAAAAGGGGAAGAATAACATAAATTTCACCAATAAAAGATTTATTTTAGACCACAGAATGAGGGATCTGGAAGTGAAGTTTGCAGTACAGCCAAGGTATAAATATCTGTTTCATTCATTTTCTTTAAACCTGTGATGCTGAGGAAAGCAGGACATACCATATTGTAGGACACGAAAGTGTTACTCTCTTCATTTATTTCAATTTGTTGTTTTAAAAGTATTTACGAAGAGTGAGAATAGCAATCCCCCCCCAGTCACCCTTGTCACTCACCTAAAAAAGTGAGTTTCTAGCACAGCTAACTTTCTTCGTCCCCTCTCCTATGATACATATTTGATCGAGGAAGAAAAAACAAAAACATACAAAACCCCTCAGTACTATAGGAGTGATGTTCTCAAGATACCTTTGTTACTGCGTTGTCATCTGTACTGATAAAAAAAATTGGCCCAATTCAGAATTCTGACTAAGTTAGAGAGAAGATACCAATACAATTTTTAAAAAGGAAGAAAACTTTTCCTTCCAGTATTTATCAGTAAAATGAACAGTTCTAAAATGCTCCAGAATTTTATCTGTGCAACAAACGTACTCTTCTCTGTTGTATGAATAAGGTGAATGGGAAAAAATGGCACATCTCAGTATTATAAGATTTTTCTTGAAGGTGAATTACCTGTGAAGCAGAAACCAGGAAACATGTATCTTCCTTTAACTGTTTTTCTCTGTTGGTAAAAATTGTGTGTAATACATCACTCACAAGTGGAAAGACTGCAGCAAGTAGCAGGGAAGACTTGTTCGCCGTCAGAACCCTATTTCTGTCTTTCACTTTTTTTGTGATTAGTGTGAAATAAGATGCTTTGTCCGTGAATTCCCATCAGAAGTTTTTTTGCATTTCCTGCTAATGTGTTTTATGTCAGAAACTTTCCCTTTCATTATCAGGCTTGTTGAGAGGTTCTTAAAATTCTTCAATTTGTATTCAGACATTATTATTTTTTGGCGAGGGAAACTTCAAGGAATCAGGACCTATTCAATTAAAGAAGAATAAGTATAACTACTTCACAGTGTTATTTATAAATCTTAATGAAGAATAAATGAGCAAAGTACAGTTGAGACACATAAAATGGTATTTCATCAATTGAATATTATCTCGATGGATGCAAATGTGGAAACTGATCATTTTTTTTCAGACAATTTAATACAAGAATTATGTTTAGAAAAATGTACATTTTTTCCAGGCTAGATAATTCTATAGTAATATCTCAGAGATGTGGAAGTAAAAGAAGACGCATCTAAAGACAGTATTACCTTTCAAGAAGGATGTACTGGGTCCTGATCATAGTTAATTCCTGTTTTGTTTTTCTTTTCTATTTGAAATTAGAACAGTAAGGTGAAATTATTTTTTTAACACTTCAGTTAAATAAGTCGTGAAAGATAGCTTCAATCACATTAAATTTAGTTAACTGTCAGTCTGTAAAGATTTTTTCCTCGTAAATTTGCCTATAATATTTTCATAAATGGTATTCTTGCAGAGTATTTCTTAAATAGTTTTTATCTTGTTTCATTTGTACATGTTTTCTTCTAATTCCATTGTTAATATACTGTAAGGTTCTGAACAATTTGAGATACACAGTTTTAACACATAGTTCAGAACAGCTATTATTAACTCTTTCAGAATTGGATTTGTCTTGTAACAATGTTCACCAAGTTAGGGCAGCTGTGAAAGGAAGGACTCCTGTTCTATTATGTTGGCCAGCAAGGTCCGAGGCAGATGGTGATGGTCTGGCAGTAGAGATGGAACCTTCCCACCAGTGTTCTGTTACATGCTGTTACCATGTGACAGATGGCAGCAGGGGGGCAGTCTGGCAGAATGGCATCTGACATGGAAGTGCATATTAAGCAAAGGTATGTCATTGAAATCCTCCATCAGGAAAAGGTCACATGCACTGACATTCATCAACACCTACTGAACGTTTATGGAGATCAACTAGTGGATATAAATGCTGTGAGTCAGTGGTGGTGCATTTCAGCAGTGGTAACAGTGGGTCACCTCCGCTGGTGCAGATTGTTACGTGCATGACATGCAGGCTCTTGTTAGTGATGACTGCTGAAATAAGAGAGTTCTATAGCTGAGAATTTGCTCTATCAAATAGTGTAATTGTGTGCTTTGTATCTGTTGTATTTTCCATGAGAATAGGTAGCCTTACTTTTGGAGTGACCTATGTGCAGTGTGTTCTAAGTCTGTTATGTACTGGCTTCCAGTCCTCTAGTTTTGAATCAGAGGGTTTCCAGGCAGCGATAAAGTGAACAGGAGTTGTTCAGTAGGTGATTTAGGTTTTCAAAAGGACAGAGAGAAGATTTTAAAAAGAAACAAAAGGTGACAAACCAAAATGAAGTAAGTTTTTCAGCGAATAGATTAAGAAGTTAATAACAATAAAGTCTAGCATATGATTTTTTTTTATTATTATTATTTTTCTTTCCCTGGATGAGGCTGGCTTGATTAACTGGCTGTTTCTTTAAATTAAATCTACTTAATAAGACATAAAGTACGCATGTATTTTAAATGGGGAGAAAAAATCTCACTTATTTTTGAAAGCCTGTGTAAGTCCACAAGAGGTTGTGGTTGAGTAGGTGCAGGCCACAGAATAAAAATAATGTTTTGCCATTTAGTGTCTTAAAAGAGTAAATGTATTTATTCTCAGTGCTCTGTTTGCCTAACGAAAGTGTTTTCACTGTCATTACAATATAACTGAGTCAACTGTTCCTTTTTATCACTCAGTTCCTTCCCAACAGTGGAACTTGTTTGTTTGTTTGTTTGTTTGTTTGTTTGTTTGTATCAGTGTAGTTTGCTATAACAGGGAGGAACTTTATGAGCGCTATCTCTGTGTGATACTTTACTTAGTAATTGTCTTAATACAGATAATGATGATAAAGTAAAATGCAAGTGTTTATACTAGACCAGAAACAAAATACAGAGTATAAAAGCATTATTTGTACAAAATTTTAGGTACTTTTTAAAAAATTTTTGATGAGGCAAACCCTTTTTTTAAAGGTGAATGTATACTTCACAGAATCACAGAATGGCTCAGGTTGGAAGGGACCTCAAGGATCATGAATCACCAACCTCCCTGCTACAGGCAGGGCCACCAATCTCCCCATTTAGTACTAGACCAGGCTGCCCAGGGCTCCATCCAATCTGGCCTTGAACACCTCCAGGGTCAGGGCATCCACAGCCTCTCCGGGCAGCCCATTCCAGCACCTCACTACTCTGATAGTGAAGAACTTCCCCCTGACATCCAACTTAAATGTTCCCGCCCTCAACTTAAAACCATTTCCCCCTCGTCCTGCTGTTATCTACCCATTCAAAGAGTTGACTCCCCTCCTGATTGTAGGCTCCCTTTAGGTCCTGAGTGGCTGCCATGAGGTCACCTTGCAGCCTTCTTTTCTCCAGGCTGAACAAGCCCAGCTCCCTCTGTACAGGAGGTGCTCTAGCCCCCTGATCGATCATCTTTGTGGTTCTTCTCTGGACCTTCTCCAACAGCTCTCTGTCTTTCTTGTACTGGGGGCTCCAGACCTGGACACAGTACTCCAGATGAGGCCTCACAAGAGCAGAGTAGGGAGTGATGATCACCTCCCTGTCCCTGCTGGCCACCCCTCTCCTTATGGAGCCCAGGATACCATTTGTTTTTTGAGCTGCAGGAGCACACTGCTGCTTCATGTTTAGTTTTTCATCCATCAGGACCCCCACGTCCTTCTCTGCAGGGCTGCTCTCAAGGACTGCTCCTTCCAGTATGTATAGATGCCTGGGATTCCACTGTCTAAAGTGCAAAAACTTGCACTTTGCCATGTTGAACCTCATTAGGTTCACTTGGGCCCACCTTTCAAGTCTGTTGAGATCCCTCTGAATGGCATCCCTTCCTTCCACTGTTTCAACAGCACCACTCAGCTTGGTGTCATGCTTGAATTATAATGCCAGGCTTCTTTTTCACATCAGTCTTTAAATCATGTGCAAGGATTTTTTTTTTATAATTTGCATTATTGTTACTCCAGTTAGAAGTATGCCCTTGGAGTTTCTGTGCTAATAATTAAACAACCGTTAATTTTCAAGTGCTAAACAGAAAGCAGCTTTTTCCTACTTCTTAAAAAGAAGTAATTTTCAGTGATGTGAACATACCAATGTATAACCATTGGCTGAAAAGTTAGGAGTTCCTTATTTTGTGGAAGTCCTGCATATCTGAGAAGAGCTATTATTACAAGTTTATGTTTTTGTAAAAATAGCATTTTGTTTACATTTTTTAAGAAAGGAAAGTATTCTTTCATTTCTGTGTTGTGTTGGAGAATTTTTGGAATCTTTCTTATGTGTAGCAGAGTGGATCATCAGTGAAAATGAAGGAACACTAGACATGTTCACTAATTCTTTGCCTTGGGCAAATTAAAATTCATATGGTGTTTTTGTTTAGACCTAGCAGAGTTGGAGTGGAAATTCGTTGTGCAGTATCTGAAATTCAGTTAGAATAACTTTTCTAGTTCTATTTTTACCTCCAGATACTTAGTTATTGCACGTTTGATCTTACTGAATATCTGTACCCTTTTATCTAATAGTGAAACATTATATAATTTTTATTCTTCGTAATCTTTATCATTAATATACTGATCTCTGTGCTACAATATAGTGAGAACAGTCTAGTTACCGAGAAGGAGGCCTTCCTCTGGAGAACCAGAAAATCATTCCTATATGTGGAAACTATAAAATACCTAGGTATCAGGAATGTCAGCATTGAGAAACTAAGCAGAACTGGATTTTGAAGTGATCTTCAGAGAAGACAAATTTCAGGTTTGAAAGCTGAAGACTTCATCAGCTGTCAGACACCAACTGAGAAAAAAACAGAAAATTAAGACAGGATTTCAAATAGAGCATAGAAGGAAAAATCACTGCAGGGGACAGAAGCTGCAGCACAGGAGGTTCTGCACGAATGTGCGCAAGAACTTCTTTACGGTGAGGGTGACGGAGCACTGGCACAGGCTGCCCAGGGGGGTTGTGGAATCTCCTTCTCTGGAGATATTCAAGACCCACCTGGATGCCTACCTGTGTGACCTGGTGTAGGGAACCTGCTTTGGCAGGGGGGTTGGACTCGATAATCTCTTGAGGTCCCTTCCAACCCCTGTGATTCTATGATTCTATGATTTAGAATATTCTGAAGAAAGAAAATGGTAGACACCAGTGGAAAAGTGATATTTTAGCGCTTTTGACACTTCAGCTTTTCTAGGGTTCTTTCACTTCTTTCTTCTCTTCAAAGTTGTTAAATTGAACTTCATTTTGTAAAGCAGGAGCCTCTTGTTAGTAACTGTATTACTAATAGGTTTTTTACTATTAAAGATTTAACAGCCTTTAAGTTTAGTTTCTTGTGGTCAGTTGTGAGAACAGTGCCGAACTGATTTCAGCTGGGACAGTTGATTGTCTTCACAGTGTCTGATATGATGCTGTGTTTTGGCTTTAGGAGAAAAACATTGTTGATAACACACCGATGTTTCAGCTGTTGCTGATCAGTGCTGCTCAGAGCCAAGGACATTTCAGTTTTCCAGCTCTTCATACTGTCCTGCCAGCGAGGGGCTGGGGGTGCCCAAGGAGCGGGGAGGGGACAGAAACAGGGCAGCTGACCTGAACTGGCCAAAGGGATGTTCCATACTGTATGGCATCATGTAAAAAAGCCATACAACTGAGAAGAGTGGACTGGCTTGGGGGAGCAGCTGCTGGTCCACGACTGGCTGGGCATGGATCCGTGTGAGGTGAGCAGGTCCATTCTAAGTCACTTTTATTATAGATACACATATATATTGTTATCATTACAGTATTTTGGTTTTGTTTTTCTTTTTTTCTTCTTCTTCTTTTTTTTTTTTTTTTTTCAGTCATAGTTTCTATTTCAACCTGTATTACATTTCTTTCCGTCCCTCATCCCACTGTGAGCTGAGGTGATGTGAGCAAATGGCTTTTAGTTACTGAGTTGCTGCTGGGTTAAACCACAAGTGCCTGTTATTTGCTGTCCCTGGAAAAGCTCATACTTATGAGGAGTTTTTATAGCTGAGCTAGTATTTGTATGTAGGGAATTAGAAAGCTAACATTCTTTTCCTGTTCATTTATGTTTTCAGGGTTTTCAACATATTTTTTATCATCAAGTAGATTTTTTCCTATCTTCCTACTACATTTTTCTTACCTTTTGTGTGTTTAGTTTTTTTGACTGTAAGCAATAGCTGTGGCTTTCAGAATGTGTTAGCTTAGTCATACTATAGTTATATCGAATTAAAAATAACTGCCTTGCAATATTGTGTAGTATAAACGTGGGAAACTGGACTTATATGCCAAAACTGGTACTATTCTCAGCACCTCCACAGTTGACTGTATGACCACATTCAAGTTGTTTGATTCCTGTAAAATGAGTTCAAAACTTATGTAAGACCCAGATGATGCTTGATTTGTGGAAGGAAGATAGTCACAAAATGACACAGTGCTGTAGCTCACTTCATGTTTACTTGGGCCCATAAGGATTAGTTGAAAATGTGTTCGATATTGGTGTTCAGTAATCCTCATGTTACTAAGTTTCTAACTATGTAGCTAACACTTCTTCTTAAATGCCCTATTCTTCTAATGAGGGTACAAATTAGTTTCCATTTTTATCTTTACTTTGTTTCTGTGGTACTCTTGCAGAATGGTATCCAGACATAGTATCTAAGTGCTTTTGTGTCAAAACAGCTAAGATAGTTTCATTTACAAAGAGGAAAATGTAATTGCAAGCAGCAATAGGAAAGCTGACTGTCTAAGAAGCAACTTCTTAGAAAAATCAACTTTCTGTGTTTGTGTGGGTTTATACTTCAGATACAGGAGGTTTGACTTTGTAATTTATGGCCAATATATTTTTTGTTACCATTTTGATACCCCAAGAAGCTTTAAAGGTTTTTGCCATTGGGAAAAGAAATAGTTTTGACTGTATAGACTGGGGTACAGCAGTAGGATTCAGAAAAGCTCAAGTTTTGTCACTACTAGACTTAAAATGTGTTATGACGTTTCCAGTGGCTGCTTCTCTGCCTTTCATGAGATGTCCCATCCTTTGCAAAATTGGACTATATTAAATCATCACAGCTTTCTTTCAAAATAAAGGCTTAAGGCTAATGTACTCTTTTGTCTTGTTTCCTTAAGAGAAGGAAGTTGTTAAAGTTTTATTTGTGTATTGTTTTCCTTGCCGCTCTTTACTGTTCACCTCACCAGACTGGAGATACATGAATATGGCAGATGTCTGTGCTGTCTTGCACAACATATAATCTGCCAAAAACTGGAGATTTACATCTGGGATCTGTATTGTTTTCTTGAAACTAAAGATTTGGAAGAGCGTTCTCTTGGGTATGGCACTTCTGTATTAGAATAGTAGTCTCCTGTAGATAAGAGTTTGATCAGATGGATTAGTTTGATAGATATTTTGTTGTATATGCACAAGAGTAGGCACATACATAGATCATTAACACCTCCACTCATACTACATTTTTCTGAGTTTTAAGCCATCATCTGGGGCAGCATAGCTCATAGGTTTAGTTTTGTTTTAAGTGCTACATTTTATATCCACAATGTACATATACTGTTGAGGAACCACTATTAATTAGTTGTTGTATTAGCAATATTTTTTGAGCTGCTTGTGTTCCCACGTTAGTTTCTTAAGTGGTGTCATAAGAAGTTGTAAATTAAGCCTTAAGTTAAAAAAAACTGTCTGAGTTTACATACATGCATGTAAATTTTGATGTAAGTTGAGAAATTGTATTATTTACTTGCAGGTTTGTGGTATGCTAAGAATTAGTTTACTACCTGCTAGTCACTTAATTTTAAAAAGGGAAGCATAAGAGTTATTTTCCTTGGGTTTTATTTTTTATTTTGAATTTTTACTTGATTGCTAAATGTGTAGTGTTTCTGTATCTTTATTTTTTCCTTCTCTCTTTGTCATGTTTTTTTTGTTTTTGTTTTTTTGTCTAACTGTTGTGTACTCTTAGTGAGATCTATATGTAGAACTGTAAAATAACGTCTGTACACTCTGAAGTGATGGTAACATTTATTTTTTGGGAGCAGAACATGTAACAAGGAAACAAAACCACGAATTACTGTAACTGAGCAAATGCCAATTTTCTGAAAGACAATAGAATTATTCCAAAATGATAACTCGTTTGCTTTTAACTTCTTGTCAATTACGGTAACATTTTGTCAGTTTCAGTAACCAAAACCTGATCTGCTCACTGCAGAGCAAAAGGAATACATTTTCAGTGATAAATACCTCTTTAAAATGCATGTAACTGAATGTAGATTTAGAGTCATGTGTGAAATTGTTTAATTTTGCTATTGCAGTTGAAATACTAGCAGGAATAAATAACTGCTCAACTAAAAATCTCATTTGGATGGCTAGAATAATAAAGGGAAAAATACGATAAGTAGTTGTCAATATTAAAGCAGGCTGAAGGAGGAAGGCTTCAGGCCTTGTGGTAGGTAGAATGAAACAGCAGATTTGAGTATCCACAATCCTTTCAGTATTAAATTTTCAGTAAAATAAAATTACTTGTATATGAAAACATAGCCTTTCCCCAGCTCTCTTTTTTTTCCTGATCAGCTGATGAAGAGACTAGCAGCTCGCTGCTTTGCTGGCTTGTTAATTTTATCCCCACTAACTGTGATTTCCGATAGCCGGCCTGCTGATAGTGGTAAGGTAAATATCCTTTTTCATTGCTGTCTTGAAGATTCAGTAGAACTACATCACAGGCATGTGTAGGTGTTTAACACATCAAAAGTCGGTGCTCTCTGTAATTCTATGTACAACTGAGTGCTTAAGGAGAGCAATGACATTAACTGTTGACAGCCTTGCATGCTGTATTTATTATTAGCATTTCTAGCTTCCAAGATATGCAGAGAAATTTCTTTATCTTTGTTAGCTGCAGTGGTTTATAGTGGGTGGCCTGCTTTAGCCATATGAATATTAATGAATTTGTGTGCAGATTTTTTTCATTCTTTTTTCTTCCTAACTCATCAGATCTCAAGCTTCCTTCATAATGGTTATCTGAGTGCCGTGGAAGCATGATGTAAATTGTCTTTTCATTATTAAGGCCTAGTTTCAAGCTGTCCCTCAGGATTCTGTGTTCGTGTTTGTTCTGTGGATTTGCACATTGGAGAATGCATAGGAAACAGATTTTTGAAATCCCACTGGTGTTTTTAACATGCCAGGTTGTTCTGTGTTGCGCACGAGGTTTTGTTCACAAAATGTTTTTCAAGAGACATTGTACACAATTGAAAGAAATTATGTCTGGGCTGTAATGACTCTTTTCATATAGATTGTTATGCTCACATGATCATAAATATTAGCCATGTTTGGTACTGTGTAAAAATGAAGGTAATTGCCTTATGATTAGAGCTCTTTCAGCTTCGAGAAAGGATTGATTAGCATTTGCATGTACTCCAGGCAATATTGAGAGGCAAAAGGGACAAATATCAAGAACAGTTACATTCTGAGAAAGCATTAATCAGGGAGACTAGTTGCAAGGTTCTTTATTTGATCTTTATTTATTTTTTTTTCTTTTTCATTCCAGTTCCTTTATGACATAGGTTATTTCTCCTTTTTTTTCCTTTTTTTTT
>VXAB01008443.1:0-18442 GCA_013399175.1 Odontophorus gujanensis
GTTGGGTGAGTTGTTGGGTTGGCTGGGTTTGGCTTGTTGGGATGGGTTTGGTTGGGTTTGGCTGGTTTGGTTAGGCTGGGTTGGTTGGGGTTGGTTGGGGTTGGGTGGGTTGTTGGGTTTGGCTGGGGTGGTTGGTTGGGTGGGGGTGGGTGGGNGGTTGGCTGGGTTTAGCTGGTTGGGTTGGGTTTGGTTGGGTTGGGTTTGGTTGTGTTTGGTTGGGTTGGTTGGGTTGTCTCTGCTTGTGCCCATGGTGATCTGCCCCTCCTGGTGGGGTGGTTCCTGCCCCACGTCCCCAGTCTTCTTGAGGCCCCTTTTGATGAGCATTGAAGGGAAGGGCATTCATACAGATGCGGACCCAGAGCAGCGTTGTGCAGGATGAGGTTGATTCTGTGAGCATCCTGCTTGGGCTCAGTGCCTTTGGCTGGTGCTGACTTGTGCGTGTTGGTGTTCCAGGAGCCGGGCATGAAGTGCAAAGCGTCCAAGCTGAGCGTTCCCTTGGAGATCCACGCGTAGCTCATGGCGGGGTGAAGATGCTCCCTGGCGTGGGTGTGTTTGGGGCCGGCAGCACCGCCCGCATCCTGGTGCCCTTGCTGCGAGCGGAAGGGTTCTCCATCGAGGCGCTCTGGGGAAAGACAGAAGACGAAGCGAAGCAGCTGGCCCAGGAGATGGACATCTCCTTCTACACGAGTCGCACCGACGATGTCCTCCTGCACCAGGACGTGGATCTGGTTTGCGTCAACATCCCCCCGCCGCTGACGCGGCAGATTGCCGTCAAGGCACTAGGTACCTTTCTGTCTTTAGGGTTGGACTGAGTGTTGTGATTCCGTAGCACTTTACACCACGTTCACTGAGGATAACATCAGGTTGGCTGATATCTCTGAGCACGTGAGCCGTGCTGCTTTGCTGCTGTGCTTTGCCTCTCCGCTCTGCGGCGACTCGCACTGATATAAATGCCACCGTGCTGCTTAGATATGCAGAGAGAGATGCCAGGCTCGTGGTTTATTGTTCTGCTGTTGCATTTGTTTCTTTCCAAAGCACTGCTGTTGAAGTATTCCCATTTTTGAATGCTTCAACTGGAGGTTAGTGCTGAACTACTTCGAATCCCTTCAGTCAGGAAATCAATGCTTCCCCAGCTCTTTTGGCTCTTGATTGTGAAGTATGAAGTGCACTAAATGGGGGGGTTTTAACCTCTTCTGGTGAGTTATGAAATGAACAGAGAGGGGTGACATTAATGAGAGGAAGCACGGCCGTGATAGTGCTCCAGGAGCACAGAGGTGACATGTATGCTTGGCTGCAAGACAAGTGGAGGGAAGCAGAGAGCTGAAAAAGCCACGGGAATCTGTGAGTGAACTAGGAAAGGGTGATTTGCTCTTCACTTTTGCACATCCTGAGCCAGTGTCGGGCAGCTTGCTGTGATTCAGCACTCCAGGGGGACACAAAATGAGGATGGGGCAGATGGCAAGTGTGTTTTCTCTGTGTTCAGATCAACACAGTGATGTTTGTCATCAGAAGAGTCTTGGCTGCAAATGGCTGATGATGTTTGGTTGGTGTTTTAGTAGTTTCCAGGCTGTGCTCTTCGTTTGCATAAGTTTCTCACTGACAGACACTCATAAAGAAGCCTGGGTACAGCCCTGGCGTGGCAGGGGTAAAGCAGAAACCCTGGACTGAGTTTGTGAACTAGACAAAGCAGCTCAAAGCCCAGAGCAGAATTCAGATGGAGATGAGTGTAATCTCCTAGTTTATCTCCATAACAGGTAAAGCAAGAAGCTCTAATAAAACCTGTGCTTCTTTTGATCTCGGAGGAACTCTAATGCCAGCTCTGTGGTGGATGTGCCCCAGCTGAAACGTACACCTCTGTGTGAGGTGAGCCTGGGGCCCAGTTCAGGCTGAGGGGACGTGGTGAGAGCAGTGAGGCTCAGCAGGCAAAGCATCAGCAGCCTTTGTAGTGGGATCTTTCCAGGATGGGTAATGCTGCTGTATGTACAGAGCCCAGCTTTGTAGTGCCTGGTGGGATTTGGCCCTCTGGTTTTGTGGAGTCCCTGCAGAGGATAGCGTGGGTATGGTAATCATGGAGGAAGGAGGCAGAAAGGGCTCTTATCTCTGCTCTGTCTTGGGACAAACACACGTTTCCTGTTCTTGAAGCAGGGTAAACAAACATGCTGTGCTCTTTGCATATTGTGCTTCCCATCTCTGTGACCAGCAGCACAGAGGTCTTTCCAAACCGCATGCAAACGAGATATGACACAAAGGAATGTGTTTTGGAATGAGCTTGCATTAGTTGAGAGGCTGCTAACCAGCAGCTGCTTGTTTGTGAAGGCTCCTCAGACACTCTCAGCATCATTCAATGGATGCAGTGCTTCAGCAGTGGTTTAGTTGGACATCTGGGTGCAGCCTTGGGTGCATTACTAAAGGGAATCAAGAGCTGGGGCTTCCATCCGATGGCATGGATGTATTTACAGAAGGTAAATAGGTTTAGTGGTTGGAGTCAACGTTATAACTTGTGCTAACAGAGACAAAGCTGGGGAGTGAGTTTTATTAGACAGAGCGGCCAACCTGATTCTGGATAAGGACAAACTTAGGCTGGGTCTGAGGGAGTAAGACTGGCTCTCTAGTGTCCTAGGAGGGCTTCAGTGCTCCATAGTGAGGGGTTTGCTCTGGGCTGTGTGTGGAGAAGATGCTGAGGGCTGTGGTAGGATGGCTGCCGTGGTGGCTCTATGGGGCATCTTGTGTGCCTCCATCTCCCCACCCCTTCCCAGTATGTTTGTTGGAAGGGACCAGGTGTTGTTTTTCTCCTAAAGCCAAAACATGGCATCATGCCGTGTGCTTTTAGGAAGAATCATAGCATGGCTTAGGTTGGAAGGGACTGTGAAGCCACCAGCTCAGGGAGCCCACGGCTCTCTGTGCAGTCTGCTCCAGTGCCTCACCACCTTCTGAGTAAGAACTTCTTTCCTAACATCCAACCTAAATCCCCCTTCTGTTAGTTTTATATTCTGTGCCCGGGTCACCAAGTACCTGCAATTTCTATTGTAGATAAATTCACAGTGGTGGTAAAACACTAAACCAAACCTCCCCTCCGCTCATCTCATTTATCTCCGTGATGGTTTTTTCTTCCCCTCTGGCTGCACAGCCATCCGAGTGATTTTATAGCTGCAGCACTTAAATGGCATTGAAAAAACCCATCAGAGTTCATCTGTCGTGATGTAGAAATCCTCTCTCTTGATTTGGAGCTCTGTGGGCGTTTGTCAGCTCTGTAACATCTTGGAAGCACTCAGAGTCTCAGCGTTCTTATTTTAGTTCCCAGGCCTTTGCTTTCTGAAAGCCTGAAAAACGCAGCTTCCTTGGGCAGCCTCGGGGGCTCGTCAAGCTCTTCTTGCTCACGCGTGCCACGCCGTTTGTGTTGCAGGAATCGGGAAGAACGTGATCTGTGAGAAAGCTGCTACCTCCGTGGACGCCTTCAGGATGGTCACGGCCGCCAGGTATTACCCCAAGCTGATGAGCATCGTTGGCAACGTCCTCCGTTTCTTGCCCGCCTTTGTGAAGATGAAGCAGCTGATCGAAGAGCGCTACGTGGGCGACGTGATGGTGTGCGACGTGCGGGTGTACGGCGGGAGCCTGCTCAGCCACAAGTACAGCTGGATCTGCGACGAGCTGATGGGGGGAGGCGGCCTGCACACCGTGGGCACGTACATCATCGACCTCCTCACCCACCTCACCGGGAGGAGAGCGGAGAAGGTGCACGGCCTGCTCAGGACTTTCGTCAAGCAGAACACGGCTATCAGCGGGATCCGCCACGTCACCAGCGACGACTTCTGCTTCTTCCAGATGCTCATGAGCGAGGGCGTGTGCTGCACTGTGACTCTCAACTTCAACATGCCCGGGTCGTTCGTGCACGAGGTCATGGTTGTGGGGTCTGGCGGCCGCCTCGTCGCGCGCGGCACGGACTTGTACGGGCAGAAGAACACCGCCCTCCAAGAGGAGCTGCTCTTTACAGACTCTCTGACCGTCAGCAAAGGCCTTTTGGACAAAGACCTTAAAGACATCCCTCCTCTCTACCTGAAAGGAATGGTGTACATGGTGCAGGCGCTGCGGCAGTCTTTCCAGGAGCAGGAAGATCGCCGCACGTGGGATCAGCAGCCCGTCTCGATGGCGGCCTCCTTTGAAGATGGCTTGTACATGCAAAGTGTAGTGGAGGCCATCAAGAAATCCAGCAGGTCGGGGGAGTGGGAGGCTGTGGAGGTGATGACCGAGGAACCCGATGCCAACCAAAACCTGTGCGAGGCGCTTCAAAGAAATAACATATGAGCATTCCTGCTTCGGGGAGACAGGGCAGCGAGCGCTTCCGGCTGCAGCTGTCAAAATCCCCTCAAGTTTTTAAGATTCCTGTTGAATAATTCGAGTTTCTCGGCTGCTTTGGTTTTTGTTTCGTCGTGCCACGTTCTGATGGAAACGGTTCCGGTTTGAGGCGTTCTGTGTTTGCAGATGTTTCATTCTCATCTCGGAGGCCGTTGGGAAAACTTGAATTGCCCTTTGCACTTGCAGTCGTGGGGTGAAGTGTGGGATCTCTGCCGCTGCAGGGCTTGGTTGTTTTAACAGTTGTAAACTGAGAGCGAGCAGAGCAAGATCAGGGAGCATCTGTTGTTCAGATGCCTTCGCTTTCTCTCTCAGAGTCCGATTCGGTTTTACTCCTCAGTGATATTTTATTAAAGAGTTCAGGGACGTAACACATCTCTAAACTGCCATAGGACAAAGACCAGAAGGAACAGAATAAACTTGGTGAAATAAGGATCGGCCTTTGCGTTGACATCACTGCCAACGAAGCTGTAAAACCTGAACCTTCCACGTATCTGATGGTGGAGGTGTAAGGAGGTCTTGCCTACCTCTCGCAGCTCTCCTGCATGCTGCCTGGGGAGCTGTCACTCTACACACACGCTGATAGCTGCAGGCTGTGCCCTGAGCCTCAAACACTGGATGTGAACCCTGTGGCCCTGCCCTCCTGCTCGTGTCCAGCAGAGATGGCTGTTGGCAGGTCGTGGGTGGAAGTCTGCTTCAGTCTGCTCAGTTGGAGAGAAACTTCTCTCCAAGGCAGGTATGAGAACGGGATAGTACAGATTTACTACATTTATTTTGCGTACTTGAAAGCTTTTTTTGGTTTTTTTCATGTATTTCCCACTAAATGGCAACCCTGTGTATTTATGTACGTTAACATGCAAACCACTGTTTCCCAAGCTGGGCCTTCCTGAAAAGTATCTGACTTGTTTTCTACAGAAATAAATAATATAAAAGAAATATACTGTTCGTTAAGCGTGCAGCTGTGTGCTTGTGTGTGATTTTGGCTGAGCTGAAAGCTCCAGCACGGAGGTGAACAGGGCTTCCAGGTGGGGACAGTCACCTGTGCTGCCAGCTGGGCAGCCCAGGAGGTGGAGGTGTATCTTCTAACATGTCCTGCTTTCCCCCTAGGTGAGAAATGGACAGCAGCTCCCTGTGTTTGGACAGCACTGGGCTATTCCCACTTCTTTGCTTTTTTTCTGTCAGACTAAAGCTGTTGTAAAGATAGCCTGTCTATCGTGGGCCTCCCACGCTGTTGTGGTGAATGAGGCCTTTATTTTCTGCTTGACTGGTTGTAGAAATTGCTGGAAGATGTGAGGTAAGGAGCAAAATCCTCATGGGTTTGATGGGACCACTCTTTGCTCGGTTTCTAAATGAGGCATTTACCTTCAGGTATTTATTTCCTTTCAACATAGCTTCAACCTCTGACAGGAGCAAGTGCACTGACGTGCTGTTGTGGAGGGTGGGAGCTTGGCTGCTCCATGGCTCTCACTGCTCTCATGCTCTCATCTGCTGTGGGCTGGAGGAAGAAAGCAGATGGGTGTACACTGTTCCCAGCTGTAGCAGGCACACCAGTGGAAGTTCTGCATCCTTCTGCAATGCTTTCCAGGCGGAGGATTGCTGTTGCTGCCGTAGCTCTGAGCATCTCTTGGCTGTGGTGTCTGTGTGCTATGTAAAGCAGGTGAGATAACATCTCCTGAGCTCACCTGGAAGAGTCCCTGCCTTCATTCGTGCTGGTTCTGGAGAAGCTGTTGTCCCTGAATTGGGAAACCTCCTTCATGCCTCTGTCGTAGACCTGCAGTGGGCAGGTTTAGGCCTCTGGGGGAAGCCAGAGTGGCACAGGCAAAGGCAAAGCCTCCATCTCTGGGGGCTGAGCTATGGGGACCTGCAAGTGTCCGGTCCCTCCCTGTTGCCGTGACCTTGGTGGCCTGTTTGGCATTGCAGTGCCTGGCCCTGTACCTCCTCAGAGGGACTCCCAGCCATCCAGCTCACCCACTGAGCTGGACGCTCACCAGAGCCCCCTCCCCATTTCTGGAGCAGCTGCCCTACCTGCTGGTGCTGAGCCTTCACCATCCTCTTCCTCCGGGCACATCTCCTCCACGCTGAGGTTGATGTAGTGGTACAAGGGGCGCAGGCGTGGCAGCCGTCCTGGAGGGAATCAGGGAATGGCTTAGGCTGGAAGGAACCTTAAAGACCATCGAGCTGCAACCTCCTGCCCTGAGCTGAGTCGTCAGCTGCTGGGATCGGGCAGCCCAGAGGTGCAAGGAAAGGGCAGCCCAGTGCCAGGGCTCACTCACAGCACTGGTCCTGACAGGAGAGGGGGGAACGTTACCGGGACCAGGGCAGGAGCTGCAGGAGGAAGCAGATGCCCCTTAGCTGGGGCTGCCTGCTGGGGTAAGAGCCAGGGATCTGCAGCCACGTCCCATGAGAGGAAGGAGCAAGGACAAGCCTGCCCAAGCATCACACCCCCCCTCAGGGCCGCTGCCACCTCTGGGAGCAGCAAGAGGGCTGAGGCCCAACGTTCCCCTACAGCCACTCACCCAGGGCATCCCGAGATGGGACCTTCTTGCACGGCTTTGGTCTGCTTGTGCTTTTCCTCTTCTTGCTCGTTTTCTGCAGCTCGGCAGCGGGGTTGGCATCGCCTCCCAGGGCTCTCGGCTCCTTGGCGGTGGGGTGCTGCCCGTCGGGGTGCTGCACATGCACGTCCGGGCTCCCCAGGGACGCCGACAGCTCGGCGAGGACGGCTCCGGGCTCACAGCTCTGCCGCCGCTCGACGGCACGGGGCTGCGATACGGACATGGGGCACCGGGCTCCGCGCGGGGACCAACGGCAGCACGAGTGGGGGGGCGTCGGGAAGGGGGAGGGGGCTGTTACCCGGGGAACGCATCAACACAGCGGTCGTGNGCCCGAGCTTAACCGGGACTGCCTGCGTCTCTGTGAGGCCGTGGCATCTTGCTGGTGGCAACAGATGCTTTTGACGCTAGGGTTGCTAATGCACCGATAGAGATGCTTTCCTGAGTGCAAATCAGGTCACAGCTGGGAGGGGCTGCCCCTATTGCTCCGCTGTGTCTGTAGGCACACGCTGCTCCTGCATCCCTCGTGCTTGCCCCAGTGCTCCTCTGCTCCCTGCGTGCAGTTACACCCGAGCAGACGGTTCAACGGCAGCACACCGAGCTGGCAAAAGAAGTGTGTTGTTTTTGCAGGGGCAGTGAGTCGAGTCAGCTCAAACCTGGACCAGAGCTGTCCCAGGGGTCGAAGCAGGAGGGTGGGATGCAATCTGCACATCCCCGCTGGGACAGGAGGCCCTTAGGATCTCTAGCAGCCCCATCCTGCTGTCCCAGCACGCCGGTGGTGGACAGGAGCAGGGCAGCTGCCTGGAAAGTCTGCTCATGGGAGCTGAAGTTTGGGCTGCTTTGTCCCAGGGCAGGATGATGCAGGTGCTGGGGGCCGTGTCCTGCATGGGAGGGTTGGCTGGGAGCTCCCAGAGAGGCCAAGTGCTGCTGTTTGTAATAAGGTTGTGTGATCTTGGCGAGATCCAAATCCAGAGGTGATGTGACTTGCAAATCAGGGAGTGGGTGTCATTTGCAAATTGCCTGCAGCAGGGCAGGGACGTGAAATGGGACCCGTGTTCAGGTGCAGGAGGAGCCTTCCATCCCCCACCTCCCATCAGCCTGCCTTTCCTCCTTGGGTCCCTGCACTAATTGTCCACTCTGTTGCAGGCCCTGATTTCAGTCTGTCATTTTGCACCTAAATTACTGCCTCTGGAGGCGAGTTCAGATCGAGATCAGATGTGAGCTTCAAGGCCAGCAACTACTCTGGAATAATCTGCTGGCAAACAAAGCGAGCCCATTCTGACTTAGTTCTGTCCATTTGAAAGGAGATGAAATAGTGAGAAAACAGCACTCTTTTGCTGCAGCCTGAGAGTCGGAGTCCAAAGCTTTTCAGATCCAGCTTTCCCGGGGTGGCTGGGTACAAACATGCCCACCGGTGTGCAGCACTCAGCGCTGCTTACATTGCCTCTGAGCCTGTGTCTGGGAGATGAATAATAGCATTTTGCTAATGGGTCTCATGTCAACAAGGGTAATTTAACAGGGAAGACAGCAGTGCATTAGTTGCTATGAATCAGGCTCGCTCAGCCTCGTCCTGATGGTTTATTGGTTTATAAATTAAATGGGAGATGCTGTGTCCCGTCAGTGCTGGCATGCTGAGGATCCTAAGAGGGGCTCTTCCCGTAGGGCTGTCTCTGAAATCTTTGACTCGCAGACCCAGGAGTCACATTTCCTGTGCTGAAGGTCTTTACAGAGTGCAGGCACGCGAGGATCAATGCTGGTTAGTCCCACAGTAGGGATGGTGCTGCTGGATCCCTCACCTGTGTGAAACCACAGAATCACAGCACGGTTGGGTCGGAAGGGGCCTCAATGCCCATCCTGTCCTGCCGTGGGCTGGGTGTCCCCCAACTCTGGCTGCTCAGGGCCCATCCACGGCCTGGGGCACCTCCAGGGATGGGCACCCACAGCTCTGGGGTTGTGTCCTGCTTGCAGGCTGTCCCTGTTCACGTAGTGTAGCTCTGCAGTGAGCTCTGCTCGGTTCACTTCCTGCTGGTGGTTGGTTTCCATTGCAGAGACAGAGGCAGCAGAATGTGTGAAGGGCCATCCAAGATTTCCGGACCCATTCCTCCAGACCCTACACTCTTTCCAGAATATTACAGACGCCCTTTCTCAGGTGAGTGCTCTGATGGAGATCCTGAAGAGCATCACAACAGCATCATTTGTGGGCTGTGATGGAAGAAAACAGCCAGGTGAGATCCCGATAACCTGCTTTTTTTCTTTCTGTCTTTCTCTGTAGCTCGAGGGAGGCTGGAAGGAAATGCTCAGCAGTTGGATTTTACCTGCCTCCCCCTGGACTTGGCCCCCAGCTCACGCCACGCTCTGAGCAGCACCCACCAGCCCCAGCCAGCCCCTCGCATCCGCCCCAGCGGGAGGGACTTCTTGGACAAGGGGCAGAGGGGCACGCTCGGCCTCCTGCTGCAGCTCGACGGGCTTTCTCTTGGTGGGGATCTGCCAGCAAAGAGTAAGCACGGCTGTGAGCACTTGAGTGAGTGAGCACTTGGCTTTATGTCCTGGCATTGCCCTGAGCCCTGCCTGGTGCTGGTGTGGTGGCTGCCACAACTGATGTGCCAAAATGGGAGGCAGCTGAGATCTTCCAGAACAGGATCAGCCCAGGAGTGCGCATCCAACGTGGGGGGAAACGCACAGATTGTGTGGTCTGCAGGAGGGGGGAGAGCTTGCTGTTTCCACGGGTGGCTTTGGGGATGGAGCTGTCAGCTCTGCTGTTGTGGTCCAGGAGCCTACGTCTGCTGGCAGAGTTTGAGGGCTGAAAGCTTTGTCTCCCCTTGCTGTGCAGGGAAAGAGTCCAAGGACCACGAGAAGGAAAACGTGAGGCGAATAAAGGAGATTCAGAGGAAGTGCAAAGAGAGGGAGCGAGCCCAGGAGCACCGGCAGCCCAAGCCTGTGAAAGCACTTTGGAAATCTCAGAAATACGAAAACGTGGAGTCAAAGGTGAAGGCCAAACTGCAGGTGGGTACCCAGGGGGCTCTCAAACTCCCCTGGCTGGGGATGCAGGTTGGAAGAGGAAAATCTCATCACACCTTCTGCCTGCCAGCTCCTGCCTGGCTCTGCTGCCATAGGAATCTGAGGGCAATTCTTGGCGTTGGTGCAGAGCGGTATCCCTGTCCTGAGGTGCATCCAGCTGACTTCTCAGCTTTACGTGTCTGGGGATTGTGCCAAAAAGTGGTGGTGTTCTGCCCCACCGACCACTGTCCCCACCCTTTCTGCATGGCACTGGGACAGAGAAGGAGAGGTCGGCTGTCATGCTGCTGCAGACTTTAGGCCAACTCTCAGGACCCTGTGGGGACACAGGGCTGTATCAACTGTGTAGCTGAGCTGAAGCAAGTGTGGTTTCTGTTCCAAGTGGGTGTTCAGCCTTTTGTAGGTTTTGCTTTGCTTTTGGCTTCTTTCTTATCCTTCCTCTGGATAGTTTTAACTTTAAGTAGCCCCTCTGTTGGAGGCTTTCCAAAATGCACCCAAGTGGCTGCAGCCAAGAATGCACTGGAGATGCTGGATGATGTTTTGAGCATCACCACTTAAGCAAGAACTTCCTTGCTGCTTCGTTGCTGAGCTGAAGCCTTCAGGTTCCTCCTCATCCCTGCATCACTTCCCTCCAGTCTATGGCCCCTGAGCCAGTGCTGCAAAGATTGGCAAGGTGATTTCCAAGTGGTTCCAGAATCCATGTCCCTTCTTTCTGATGCACCGCCAACCTACTTTCTGCTATCTGTGACCTTCCACACACAGGAGCAAGCCCACCTGTGCCTTAGGAATGAATGCAAACCTACGCTCTTGTTTGACAAATCATCTGGATCGGAGGATGATTGAGATCATCTTTTGTTTTGGGGAAAGGGGGTGTTCTCTCTGCAGACAGTTTCTGCGTGGTGTGTTACTGTGCTCCCAGCTCGGAGGCCCCAGAGCTGACTCACGTTGCTTTAACCATTGCTGAGGCCCTCCTAGAGCTGGCGTGCTCCCTTCAGAGCATCTCCATCTTCTGTGGAGCTCCTGCTCACAGGTGGAGTTGGTTCTGTTAGGATTTGGACGTCAGGCATGGAGTTTTTACTCCTCCATCCCCAGTAAATTGCAGCTGGTTCCCTGACAGCAGCAGCCAGCGTTGCCTTGCTCTGAAGCTAACCACTGCTTCTGAAGATGCCTCCCTCCCTCTGGTCTGCATCTCTGTAGGGTTATCAGTTGCCAGGTGTGGGTTTGTTGTCATCAGCAGTCTGGTTTGGTCTTTGCTGCCTGTGGTTTGTGCACAGAAAGCTGTGGCTGAGCTTGTGGTTGACCCCCCAGGCTTTGCTGGCAAGTTTCTCTCTGTCTCAGCATCCCTCCACTGAGCTGCTTTTTCTGTTGTTGTTTTTTTTTCCCCCACCTTTTCCAGGAGGGCTCCCCACCTCCAAATCCAGAGGCTCTGAAATTCCTGCGGGCGTATTCTCGCTGTGGCCCTGGGATCAGGCCGAGCAGACCGCTCTCCCCAAGCTCTGCCTGCATGAAAGCAGGTGCTGAGGCTCTGCAGAGCCAGGTGAGTTGCATGCTGCCTGCATGTTCCCAGGGGTTTCTGTCACCTTGCTCCTGCTTTGTGTGCTCCATGTGGGGTCAGCTCAACAAGGCATGTTGTAGGTTTGCGTGTCTTTTGGTGCCTGCTTTCTCAAACTGTGGCAATCGGTGCTGCCTGTCCATGGCTCTGACTCCTGAGTTGGGATGGGCGAAGGGTCTGTGTACCTGCTCAGTGTGAGACGCTGCCTCTTATGAGCATAAGAGCATCTGCCTGCATGTGCCACGCCAACTCCCGCTCTCTACTTTCAGATCCAGGTGGAGGGCAGTAGCATTGACTTCATCAAACACAACGCCCGCAATGCCAGGCGGGCCCCGCTGCGGCGCTCCCCCTCCCTGCAGGCACTGGCTGAGCTGCTGGGACAGAAGCAGAGGGAGCAGGAGGAGTACAACGCCAAGCAGAAGGGCCACGTCCCCCAGTAGTACGTATGCCATAGGGGCAGGGACGGCCAGGGTCTCTGTGGTCCTCGGGCAGTGATGAGGAGGCCAGCAGGGCTCCGTGCCTGGGCAGCCCTTCCTGCCAGCTGTGCTGCTGACACCAGTTTTGTTTGCCCTGCAGCCTGCTGGAGAGGAAGGAGCAGTGGCGTAAGCAGATGGAGGAGCAGCTGCGAAGCCGGCCGGATCCTGACACGCCGCCCGGCTATACCATGATGCCCAAGGGCCAGCAGCAGGAGATGCTCAGCAATCTGAAGCAGAGTAAGAGGAGAAGAAACGAGGATTCCAGCTCAGGAATAGCCAGGATTAGGGAGAGCCAAGTTTGGGGGCACAGGCTTGCCTCCTGATTTCCTGCCTCGTAGGGGGATGCTGGGATAGAGCGTGCTGCTGGGGTGTTGCAGTAGTCCCTGCACTAGAGCTGTGTGTGTGTGTGGAAAGAGGGAACCTTTGGCGTGGTGGGACCTGCAGGTTACAGGGCTGGTTTTCTGGAGCAGGCTTGGACCAAGAGACCTGACATTATTTGTACTTAAAACACAAGGAATATTTTAGCTGGAAGGGATCTTTGGAGGTGTCTAGTCCAGCCCTTGCTCAAAGTAGCAGTACCTTGGAGTTGGAGCTTTGGTGCTGCTCCAGCTGCATTTTGAATCTGTGGATGAGTGTTTTCTCCAAATCCCCGCTACCATTTTAACAACTGAACAGTGAGGCTGTAGTGTTAGGAATAAAGGGGATTTCCCTTCTGTTCACGCAGCTTTTTGTCTTTTCCAGGCCAGGAGCAGCTGATAAAGGACCTGCTGATGGTGCCAATGCGTGCAGACACCCTCAGCATTCAGAAGAGGCGGGCAGAGCTGGAGAGGAACCTCTCCCAGATAGAAGAGGCCCTCAGAATTTTCTCCAGGCCCAAGGTCTTCATCAAGATGGACTCCTGAGCCAGTGGGGCTGCGAGCGGTGCACTGCTCTGTGTGAGCATCCCAGGGAAGGGCAGGAGAGGAAGGCAGATGGAGGACCCTGTGCCTGCAGTGGTGTCAGTGCTGTGTCCAACACGCAGTCGGCAGCTCTTGCTCTTGCTCCCAGCGCTGTGTCTCATCCAGGGAAATGAGAGGGAGAGGAACTAATTGACTCTGCTGTGCAGAGCAGTTGTCCCCGTGCTGGCTGACTTCTCACAGAGATCGGCTGTCTGCTCGGGATCGACGGCGCAGATCTCATCACTTCTCATTTTCCCATTTCTAGAAACTGGCAGGAGGTCCCCCATGCTGCTGCTGCCTCTGGAGTTGCTTGTCCTTCTCCTTCCCCCGGGGCACAGCACTTTCTGGGCACTGCAGACTTCACTGCACACAGGGCCTGTGCCTTGGGCTCTGTGCTGACCCATCCCAAGCACGCAGCCGTGCCTCTGTCCCCTCTGCTCTGCTGCATGCATTCAGTAGCTCAAGGACAGCAAAAAGGTGCAGAGCTCCAGTGCTTCCCACTCAGAGAAGGGCTGGGGTGGGAGCAGGGGGTCCTGGTGGGGTGTCTGGAGAAGCTGTTATCTGTGGAGTGGAATGCACTCTAATAAAGCGTAATTCGCCTCCGTTGGCGTGTCCTGGTGGACTCAGGAGTGGTGGTGGGCAGCAGAAAGCAGCAGTGTTGATACAGTGCAGCCAGGAGAGCCGTGAGACCCACGGTCTGAAGTGGGCAGTGGGCAGGGCAGGGCCAGGCAGGTGCTACTGTGCAAATGAGCTCTGCCTCTGTACCATCAAATGCCCCACAGGGGCTTCAGCAGCTCTGTGTAGGGATCCTGCTTTGTGGAACAAAGGAAAATTCAGCCCAGAGGGCATCTGTGTTCTGGTCCATCTGCTGCCCAGAGCAGTGCCAGCTCCACAGCTCAGGACCTTGTCCAGCTTGCTTGGGAAAATCTCTACCAGCACTGCATGGGACAAATGCTGCACTGCTGCAGGCTTTCCCCTGTCCCAGGGCAGGATCTGGGGCTTACTAGGGTGGTGAGATGTTGCCCCATCCTGTGCCCTGGGCTGCTGGGGGACAGCGCTGCTGCCAAGCCCCAAGGAAGCTCCCAGCACCTGGGGCTGGAGGAGGTGAGGTACAGCCAGAAAATGGCCCCATACCTCCTTGGGGCTGTCCTCGGGGCATCAGCACCACGCTGTGAGCAGCCCCAGCCCCGCTGCAGTGCACTCCCTGCTGTAAACAAGCCCGGACTAACCAGCTCTGCTGTCTGCATCTCTCTCCTGCTCATCTGGGGCCCGGCTCAGCCCCGGAGAGCTGCAGATCCTCCTGTAAGGCAGATATCATGGCACAGCAGCACCCACGTCAGGACCCTGAGCCTGCCCTGGGCACAGGGGCTCTCTGTGCCCAAAGCATCCTGAGCACGCAGTGTAGGACAGCTCTGCAGTTAGCCTCGCTGGGCTCACCCAGAGAGCAGCAAAAACACGAGTGCAGAATTGTTTAGGAAGCACGTGCCCCATCCCACAGCACCAAACCCATTTGCTGTCCCGGAGGGAGACCTGCTGGCCCCCGCAGCGACGCGAACGATGGACAAATGGGGTGTTTCCTAGAAAAGGTTTTACTGTCCATTGCAATATATTACTTGATGATGCACGATTTGATAAAATAATTAAAAAACCCACGTGGTTGGAAGAAGGGAGGTGAGGGGCTCAGATAGCAGTGCCTGGCAGGAGCAGGCCCCAGGGCAGGGACAGGGCAGGGTTAGCCCCGCTCGGCCCCATTGCCCCGGTGCCCACAAGCAGTCCGGCTATAGGGTGAGCAGGGTGCCGTCCTCCCGCACGCTGCCTCGGCCGGGGCTGCCATCGTGGCTGCCCAGGGACTGCAGGGAGCCCTGCGAGCTGTGCGGGGACAGGCTCTGCGGGAGGGGTCCGTCGGCAGGGCCCCCATTGGGGCAGCCCACGGGGCCGTAGTGGGGCGCGCCGTCGCTCTCGATGACCAGGTCGCCCTCCTCGTCGCTCTCGGCTGTGCTGTAGTTGCTGAGGTACTGTGAGGCCGGGCTGGGGGTCTGCTGGCTTGGGGTGCTGTCCGTGGACACCCCCGAGCTGCCCGAGGCCTTGCTGCTGCGGATGACGTTGTTGCGCTGGTTGGCCGGCTTGACGGTGATGATGAGGTTGTGGCTGTTGGCCACCATCATGTCCGTCACCTGGTCCAGGGACTTGCCAGCCACGTCGATGCCGTTGACCTCCAGGATCTCGTCGCTCACCGCCAGCAGCCCCGTGCTCTCCGCCAGGCCGCCCTTCACCAGGCGGGAGATGAAGATGCCGGGCACTTTCTCGACGCCCTGCGGGGCCACGCGCACGCTGACGCCGTCGCGGATGTAGAAGCCCAGCGGCTTGTCGGAGCCGTGCTTGTGGAGCCGCACGCGGCGGTGGGTCTCGGGCAGGATGTCCACGTCGATGATGGAGGAGATCTGGCGGAAGTCCTGGGGCATGCCGATGAGGAGGTGAGGTTTGGTCCGGTAGTGCGCGGGGCGCAGCAGCCCCTTCTTCTTCCTCTGCAATGAGTTGGAGGCGAAGACACCGGCGTCCGACTCTGCTGTGGGGAGCAAAGGGGGATGAGGTCAGACAGCATGACCTCGCCGATCTTCTCCACCAAACATTGCCCCGGCTCTTCCTGTCTCCTCCGGGCCCATCTCCTGGGATTACCCAGCGTACACGCGGCTGGGATTAGTGGGATCGAGGCGGTGATTCAGCCTTAATCACACTTTAAGCCAAGCTCTGCAGCTTAACGCTTGAGCTGCCGGCTCCGCCAGCCTGCGGGCCGCTGCCGTGCCCTGGTTTGGGGCTGGGAGAGGGAGCACACACACAGCTCCCCGCACGGGACCCAATCCCTTATCTCTGTTGGAGCAGAATGACCAGATCAGGGCCACAGAGCTCCGTCACACCCAGAACCGGGTCGCTCATCTCCCAGTGCCCCATCCCAGGGCTGCAGTGTCCCCACAGCCCTGGACATCCCAACCCATGCATCCTGCCAGCGCTTCTTGTTCCACCTCCAGGCACTGCTATGCAGGATCTGGCTCTATCTCCCCCAGCCAACCGCTCTGGGGCTGTTCAGTGGGTGCCCTCCTAGGTCACATCCCCTGGGCCCATTCTGGTTTCTCCCCACCCCTTTCCGTGGTGGAGCTCAGATCTGGATGCTGCGTTGCCACTGCATCCCTCCAGGGCTGCACAGGGGTTATCAGCACGCTCAGTGCCCAGGCTGCAGACCCAGCAGGCGTTCTGCCACCAATACAAAAAGTACCCAGTCCCAAAACGACCTCAGGAGGACGCTGAGAAAGCCTGGCCCCAGAGCCACAGCAAGGGGAAGGCAGCATTCCACACACTGCAGCACCCATGGAAAGGGCTGCCAAGTGGAGGTGCTCCCTGCCAGCACCCAGATCCTGCTCTGGGCATGGGGGAGCCCTTGGCACCGCAGGGACATGGGATTTCTCCTAGGACGAGCTGGCCTGCCAGGGCTCCTGGGTTATAAATATCTCCCTGCACTCACCGCCTGCCTTATTTTTAGCTTGGGGAAGGGCGGTGGAGGCTTTCCCACAGCTATTTCAGCACATGGCTGCTCTCTGGGGGGCGAGAGGCAGCCAGGCTGTGCCGCTCAGCACCTTGGGGATGCACTGGGCATCCTCCTGCCCTTTCCGTGAGCCCGAGCCCAGCCCTGGGGCTCAGCACCCATCCCTAGCCAGGCACCACTGGGACATCTCCCCTTCCTCTACGTGTGGGTGGTGTCATGGGGAGCCAAAGTGTTGTGGCTTTTGCTTTTCAACCCCATGGTATTGGAGTTGAAAACCCACACATCTGAACACACTGTGTGCATGCTCCCCGTGCACCCAGCGTGTGAAGGAGGCTCTGCAGCTGCCTGTGCTCCTCAACAACCTGGGGACTGGTTTGACTACAGCCCAGCCCTGGGATGACCTGGATCCATTCTAAATCAGGCATGACTCACCCGGGGCTCCCTCCTGGCCTCTCTGTGTGCCCCTCTCACAACCCCTCTGCTGGGTTCCTGCCCTGTGCTGCAGCCCTGGTGCAGGAGGGGATGGTTTGGAGTTGCTTGAGTGGACCCAGAAGAAACCCATACCCAGGGCATCCCCCATGCAGAAGCACAGGGAACTTGACTAAGTGGCATAACATCACCCAGAGACTTTGGGTTGAGGATATGAGCTGGAGCCACCACAGTGCTCAGGATCCATCCCATGCAGCTGCACTTGGGACGCCGCTATCGCAGCTATTTCTCACCCCAGCACAGGGAAGCTGCTCTGCATGGAGCCCACACCATCCCAGCTGCAAAAGCAACTTCCAAGATGCGAAACACATGGGCTGAGTGGCCGCAGTGTCACCTCCTCCCAAGCCATCCCCCAGCACGGTGGGAGGAACAGAGCCAGCACAGGGACTGCCCCTCACCCCTCATACCCCAAGGGATGGATCCCAGCCCTTCTCCATCTGCCACTGACCCTTTTTCTGGATGATGACCCTGAGCAGGGGGTTGGCGGAGGACAGGGCCTTGTGGTAGTTGTCGTCGTTGTTGATGGGCAGCAGGTCGCCATGCACGTCGGTGTAACCCAGCAGCACGTCCACGCGGGGGATCTGGTGCACGCTCTGCAGTAGATGGTAGAAGTCCTGGAAGGTGCCCGCGCTGGAGCGCTTCATGGCAAAGCGGCGGAACTCAGCATCAAACTGCAGAGGAGGAGGAGGAGGAGGAGGAAGAGGAGATAAAGGTGGTGAGAGCTGGAGGAGGGTTAGCAGGACCCCAGCTGTTATTAACAGGGCATGAAGATAGAGATGGGGAAGACGCACGTGGGGACATTGGGTGCATCCTTAGGGGCTGGCAGAGGCACATCTGGAGGAGGCACATCTGGGTGAGCGCAGGGCTGGGGCTGGCAGAGGCACAGCTGGGTGAGGGTGCACTGGGGGGGGCGAGCGAGCACCCATTTGGATGCACATGCACATCTGGACGTGTGTGCACATCTGGATGCCCCCTCACGCCGGGGAGAAGGAAGATGCGGGGACGCACATCTGGCCCAAAGCATTCCCGGCGTGACGTGTGTCCCGGCAGCACGCATCTAGCCCAGGTGTGCACATCTGCCCGAGGGCTGCCCCCGGCCCCCCCGAGCCGCCCCCGCCTGGATGCTGCGCCCACCACCGAGCCCAGCGGGAGGACGGCCCGGCGGCCCCGTCCTCCAGCTACCGACCCCGCGCGGCGCTCGGAGCCGTGCCGCTGCAGCACCGGGAGCGGAGCAGGGCCCCATCAGCGCCGGCATCAGCGCCGGCATCAGCACCGGCATCAGCGCTTACCTTGCTCTTGACCTCGATGACGGGCTCGGCGGAGCGCGCCGGCGTGCGGTGATGCTTGGCCATGCTGCCCGCACCGCACCGCCCCGCGCCGCCGCTCCCGCGGCCACGGGGGATTTTCACCGGCCATGACGTCACCGGCGGGCCGGCCGGGCGGCGCCACGCCATTGGTCGAGGCGGGGCTCGGGGGCGGGGTCAGCGCGGCGCGGCGCGCGGCCGCGGAGCGGAGGGGAGCGCGCTGACAACGTC
>VXAB01008450.1:0-42358 GCA_013399175.1 Odontophorus gujanensis
TGGAGATGGGCGCAGGGAAAAGCAAAACCAGAAAGCACAGCAAGGGCATGGTGCCTGGGCAGAGGGCAGACCTTGTGCTCCTATCTCCCACTCTCACCCTGCCCCTTCATTCATCCCTTTGGCTGGGGGACTGCCAGGGGCCCAGCATCCCAGGAAGCAACCAGCCCTGCAGAGATATCTTCACATATTTGGTAGCGAGGCAAAATGTGTTCAGAAAGGATTCCGATCCACTGCTGGCACAGGGAAACAATCCTTTCCACCCTGCCCCTTAGTTTTCCAAATCCTGCTGCATCACAGGTCTCATCTCAGCAGAGATCTCCAGCTCTGGCTGCCACAAAGAGCGACAGCTCTGACGGAACAGCATCTTCTCCTCTTATTTGCAATATGAGTAATGATGTTTTAGCCTCTGCTGCCCCTGCAGCAGCCACAGCAGCGGAGCTGGAGCTGCTCTGAGTCGGTGCATGTCACACAGCAACCTGTTAGTCACAGGGATAAATCAGCAGCACCCCCAGGTCTCCTTGCAGAGGCACTAACCACTGCGCAGCTTCAGGTACTCCTCATTAGCACCACAGCTCTGTGCACTGATCCTCACGCTTCATGTCCCAGGTTTATCCCTAGAGCAGGCGGGCTGTGCTGCGTTCACAGCCACGAGCAGCCCCAGGGAGCCCCCAGCTTTGGCCCAGGCCGTGCTCACAGCGTGCCCAGCACCCTGCAGGGCCCGGCCCCCACCCCCACCCCGTTCCCACCTGCACATGATGTTGCGGAGCTTCTCCAGGTTGGCGGGGGTGAAGTACCAATAGTTGCGGTCGCAGCGCTGCACGTCCTTCTCGATGCGGTGCAGGTTCACCGTGTACATGTCCAGCAGCTCTGGCTGCCAAAACAACAGCAACGTTGATTTGTTCCCAAAGAAGAAACAAAAGAAGGCATCAAGGCAGCATGCAGATCGGGGTGGAAGCTGGACAGCCCCCGTGCACACAGCTGATGGATGAGCACGGGGCAACGGCAGGTAAACGGTGCGAGGCTCACAAAGAAAGCCAGCAGGGACCAATACTTACAGAGTAGGTGACACCCGTGGAGGAGATGGGAGATGCTTCACTGTTGGCCAGATCAGCCACAGCCAGCGAATCCAGCTGCGGGTACAAGCTCTCCATCTCCGGCTCCTCAGAGAGGTTATCCTCGCTCTCCACCAAGCTTTGCTTTTCAGCTTCGCTGTCTGCCCAGCTCTCCACCACAGTCAGGGCCACAGCATCACAGCCACGCAGGACTGCTGCCGAGCCCTCAGTCACAGAAACAAAGTCCACGCCTCCACTGGTGGGAAATTCCCCTTCCAGGCTGTCCTGGTCCTGCAGCTTTTCCTCCCGTAGGGCTCCATCCAGGTCCTGCGGGGCCGGCTCTGAGCTGCCCACCCTCCCCTGCGAGCTGGCCAAGGACTTGGTGGTCTCCAGGGCACTGTCCTCATTGCTGAAGCTGCGCTCCGAGAAGCCCGAAGCGATGGAGAAGTTCTGGGAAGAGGGGTGGCCCGAATCAGGGGAACACGTGCCGTTGGGGACGGTCCCATTGGGGATCTTGCTCTGTTTGCCATCCTCGAGCTGAGCGTCTGCTTCCGTCTGCTCCACCTCATCAACCGACTCAAACACCTGCACGGAGCGATTCCTGGGCACAGGGATGGGACAACCCAGGAGATGTCCTCTCCCTCGGGCTCCCTGTCTGCCCTTGGAAGCTCAGTGCTCGGCTCTGCACAACCCCCCCACTCCCTGCTCCCGAGCACTACGCTTCGCTCAGTGTAATCTGAATGTCATCGAGACCAGTTGATTAAACACATTACACCTCCACATCCACACACTCCTCGTGTGTGACGTCTGCTGCTCACCTGTGTGCTGGAGCTGGAGTCACTCTGCAGCCGCACGTGGTTCTGTCGGCCGGAGCTGCAGCTCTGCGAGGACTGCAAGAGGGACAAAAAGCAATGAAACGGTGAAGGGCCGTGGGTCTGGGGGGGGGAGGGGGCACTTGCACCACGCTGCCAGAGGTGGGCACTTCTGCAGGTAAAGAGGGAGGTAAAAATGCACACAATAAATTCTCCTGTTCCAACTATGCCAACTTCTACTAATCTCCGTGCTAATCTGGCAGCAAAGCGACTCACCCCGTCTCACTTCACATAAACGATGAAGTCATGGGCTATAACACAATCCCTCAAAGCATATCAGTGCTTTTTTTCCTTTAAGAAAAGGGCAAACACTGATGCTTCAAGCCAGACTCCATCAAGGCAGCCCCTCCAGAATCCAGCAGCACCATTCTCTGTCTCCCAGCTGAAGCACAGAAGGACGTGTTGGGCTGTGCAGTGAGCAGCTCAGGGCTTTGCCCTGTTCCCTCCGAGCCTCCATCTGATGGCTGGAGCTAGCAGCTGCTGCACACAGACCTGAGTGTATGGAGCATGGCAACAACATCACAGCGAAACAATGGGGTTTTAGGAAAACACGGAGCTTTCAGGAGCTGTCCCCACCTAGCATTGTGGGTGTTTGCTGGGCAAGGCTCCGGCAGAGAGAGGAAGGGCGACAGCTTTCCTCCATTACCATGGGAGTGTTTTATAACAGCAAATAATTACAGGTTAGGATGGGAAAAGGGTGAAATTTGGCACGTATTAACAGCCATCTCCCCTCCCAGCACACGTTCCCTGTGCAGGCAGTGAGCACCAGCCCAGAATCACAGCAGAGATGCTACAGGGATGGGAACGATGAGCCAAACCACAGCCCCGTCCTGCTCTGTGTCAGCCCCGGCACGGAGCACTCCCTGCCCTCCTCCTGACACACACATCCCAGGAACACCAAGGGATGCTGCACAGGACTGGGGTTGCTGCCCTCTGCCGGGACTCGTTGCCCTGCCTGCAGGCTCCCAGTGCCCAGCAGCAGCTCCTGCATCCAGTGCTGCTGTGAGAACCAAAGCCATGCCAGCTCCTCTAACAGACAAGCAAGACTTATCTCGGTCCCTCCCTGCTGTGTGCTGACAGCCACCTCTGCACCCTCACCTCGTTGCTGATGGTCGAATCCCTGTGCATCATCCTCTGGATGTGGGAATCCAGGCTGGCCCCAGAGGAGCACTTGGCCAGAGCTGCTGCATGCGACTCCTTCTCCCTCTGCCGCACGATGGCCTCGCAGCCCAGCCACTCTGCCATGGTGTGCTCGTAGCAGGTGCGGATCTGCTCGTCAGCCTGCAGCACCAGGACAGAGGGTCTCTGAATGGCGGGGGCTCTTGGCAGGCAGGTGATGCTCTGAGCTCAGGATCACCTCAGGCATTCCAGTGCAGCACACCAGGCTGCAGAGCTGGCAGCACGCTCGTACCAACCTCTTTCCTTTCCGCTTCCGTCATCCCAAACTGATAGTGGCCCAAAAGGAAGGGCCAGACAGCCTTCCTGATCTCGTGCTGGATCCCACCGTAATAGATCAGCCGCAGCAGCTCCTGGTCCTCGTAACTCTGTGTGAAGAGCTCCACATCAGCACAGACACAGCCAGGACTGTGGATGCAAGCACTGCCCCAGCCTGGCCACCCCCAGCACCCAGACCACTGCCAAGATGCTGACCACCACATGCTCATCCACTACAGCAGCTCTCTCAGACCCCCACCTGGGCTTGAGTACAGCCAAAAGCCCCTGCAGATGGGCATTTTGGGAGTGATCAGCTCACTGCAGCCACGAAGTAGCCCACCAGAGCTGCCCAAGGGCACCACCGTGCCTCTCTCACCCAGAAGAACATCCTGACAGCACTGGCCCTACCGTGCTGTCCTCCAGGTACTTCTGCCATATGTCCACAGTCAGCCCTGAGCTAGCACTGCAGGGCACGTCAGGAGACACGATGCTGTGGTTCACCAGCGCAGAGAGGTGGGTTCGCACCGTGGAGAGGTGTCTGCAGTAGGCCAGCCCTGCAACAGGCAGAAGCAAACGCTCACCCTGGGGAACTCAGGACGAAGGGCCAAGTGCTGGGGACAGCTCTGATCAATCCAGTCCTTGGAGGAAATCCTCTCAAGCCTGCTGGGATGAGCTGGCATCTCACTGCCTTGTCCCACCAGCCCTGATGCTTGCTGGGCTGCAGGCTGATCCTCAGAACAGAGTTCAGCTGTCTGCTCCCAGTCCTGAGCACATCGGGCTGTACATGCAACGTGCTGACCCTGGTCCCCACAGCCACCATCCTGCTGCCTCAGCACCACTCTGCCCTGAGCCCAGAACCTTATCTCTTGCCCAGCACACATCTCCAGGCACCACGGACTCAACAAGTACTCACAGCCATAGAAAGCCCGGGAGAGGATCTGGTACTTCATATTGTCACACAGGAGCTTCAGAGGAGCTCTGCCAACAAAAACACACCAGATGTGAGGGGAGGAAACGTTCCCATGCCCTCACCCTCCCGCTTGGATCTGACTGTTCCAGCTTTGCCTTCACTGATGCACCTCGGGAGCTCTGCTCAGCGTGGGAGCAGCATTCCTGCATCCAGGGCACAGCCACAGAGCAGCTGAGATGTCCCACACAGAGCCAAACCTCTCTTCACCCTGGACACACCCCACTTGCACCTGCAAACATCCCCTGGGCTCACACGTGAGGCTGGAATAGCCCTTGCAGCACAACTGCTCGTTTGGCATCCACCAAATCTCAGCTGCAAGCCCCGCTGTATCTGAGCCTATTTCCCAAAGCAGCAGCAGAGCCCTCCTACCTCTCGTGGCTGCAGCCGTTGCCTGGAGCACCGTCAGAAGAGCCACTCTGTGAGCAGGAGGAGCAGGAGGACTTGCGGGTGCTGGGCTGCCACATGGGAGGGAGGCCTGGGCCATGGGTGTCCATCAGGTCCTGGGGCACTGCGAGGGCAGAGAGAGGAGTCAGCTACCAGCACTGCCCTGAGGTCGGGCTGACAGAGGATGAGCAGCTGCAGAACCCTATTGCATCCCAAGGAGACTCCAGCAAGCAGGCAAGGCCCGCAGCAGGTGATCAGAGAGCAGCACTGGTGAGCTCGGGAGAAAGGGGAGGAAACAAAGAGCATTGATGAGAGAGAGCAAGAGAATCATCTGCTAATTAATGCAGTGCCTTCAGCAAGCTAATCTTAAAGCACTGAGTGCTGACTGAGGCAGGAAACAAACCCCAGCACAGAGAGACCACAGACAACAGACTGTCACAAAGATGAGAAAAAGCATGATTGAGAAGTACCACTGCCCCAGGAGGAGAGGACTGCTGGAAGGGAACAGCAATCAACTCTTCAACACCAGAATCCCAACCAAGCCCCAGGGAAAGACAGGAACATCCAAATCACAAGGCAGGAGATAAAGATCTCGATGAGAGAAACAGCAGGAGTGCTCAGCAGCCCTCGTTGTCATTTGCTAAATTCCTGCTGAAACTCAGAGTGCTGTTGCATTGGCCTCATTCTGCAGACTGGCTGGGTGCAGGCCCTGCGTGGTGAGCACACAGCACTGGGAGCTGCTCTGAGCTGGAGCAGCCCCTGTCCCCCAATCTGGGTAAGACAAATGCTGAAATATTCTTCTTAAAGCCTTTTCCCTTTCCATCATATGGAGCTGCTGGGTCAGTGACACAGGACACCTCTGCAGGAATCATCAAGTGACAACACAGCGAGCAGTTGCACCAGGCACAAGGACTGCTGCATTACATTGATGCTGAGTGGCCCCCAGAGCTGCCAGGGGGGGTCGGGACACGGTGGAGAGAATTGAAGACCATTTGTGGATCACCACCACCTTGCTTGCAGCTGGAGTCCTCACCACCTTCCCTCTCCCAGCAGGGACGGAGACCACAGACACAAGGAATGGATGAAAATGACCACTAATGGTAACTAGAGACACAGAGACAGGACAGGGGCACAAATGAATGCAGGAAAGAATTTGTGAAGGAAAAAGAACTGATGCAGTTCCACTTCCCTCTGGGAAAGTCTGTAGGAACTGCACAGACCGATGACGCCAGCTGAGGTGATGGCAACAACTCATTCAACAGAAAATTTGGCCCCTGGCACAGAATTTTAAGGGGTAGATCAAAAGGAAGCTCCAGAAAAGAGCATCTCTATCAGCTATTTTAACCTCAATCAGATTTTTATCTGACTCGCTGGGTTGGGTTAGTCAGCTGAAGGCAGAGGGAACTTATCTGCAGTGATGCCCCAGAGGAGTCACAGGAGATGTGACTGTCCCCTTCTAGCCTCAGAAGCATCGAACAAGACTTTGATTGCATTTCACAGCTTTTCCAAAGCGCTCCATAAGCTTTCTATCAAGTTTTGTCTTCACTCTTCACAAAGCCATCTACGACGTTTGCTGAGATCAAAAAAGTGTTCTGCTACAGAACAGGGAAGACAAATGTGCAGCACTTCAGCCAAGCACATTGTTCCCATCCTTCACAGCTTGGCACTAAGTGAGGTTTCTGGTCTGGTGGCTCCAGCAGCATCACCTCCCTGCTGGGGGTGTTTGGGGCTGAAGACATGTGAGCCTAGCCCAGCAGCACACAGAGAGCTGCTGCCACTGCCCTGTGTGCTGCAGCAGCATGGAAGGAACACAGCTGGACGTAGCACAGCACTTGCTGAGTTGGCCTGGTGGGAGCAAGAGGAGAATCAGTCCTGTGGTCCTGTCATGGTGAAAAATGACCCCATTCACTGGCACCCACTTCCTGGAAGGAGGAAGAAAACATGACCAAAGGGAAGCATGCTGCTGAAACAATGTGCAAGATTTTTTCTCCCCAACTGTACAGGCACTTGAGGCCTGTTCTGCAGCTGCTAAGCTCCCCATGGCAAGTGGAAAGTATAAAAACACATAGCATTTAATTAAATGCTATAAGCAAAGCCTGTACCTCTGCAACAGCTCCCTGGAGCGATTTGCACTGTGTGCCCACCAGCTCCATGTCCCTGCTCACTCATACACCAGGTAATAACCCGCCCAAAATGTTCCCCACCAACGCACTCACCCAATTCAGACTGTGTCCCAGGGTAGATGATTCTGAAAACATAATCTGTGGCTTCGTCATCTTCCTTGTCAGACGCGGACTCAGAGGAGCCCTGGGGACTTCGCTTCCTCAGCCTGGGGAACACCTTCCCCTAGAGAACAAAACCTGCTCTTCACAAAGCCCCACCACGCAGGGCAGCTCCTGCCCAGCACAGCACTGGCTCCAGTTGCACTGGGCAGCAGAGCTGCTCTGAGACATCCCACATCACGTGCCAGCAGGAATCCCCCATGCGCGGTCTCAGGAAGAAGTCCAGCTCTGCGTGCCTACCTTTCCCCGCTGGGACCAGAGGGGTGGGTCCAGCTGCCCGTGGGGCAGGAGACCGTTCTCCAGGCAGGACAGGAACTGCAGTAAGTGCCCTCCTCTGGGGAACCGCAGCGGAGGCCTCTGGATGCCATCCTGGCTCACCAAGACAACCGTCCCACCGCTGTCTACTATTGGCAACAGCAGAGAGAAGACACACATACATGAGTGAGGGAAACATTACTAGTCAAAAACGCAGAAGGCAGGCAAGAAAGCTCTGGGAGTTGTCTTTCTGGCATGCAAAAGAAGGATTTTCATCCCCGTTTGGATTCTTTCCTAAGTCCATTGCAAGCCTGGGGCCCTGGAGAAAGGCTGTGTGGGAGATCAGCCCTGGACTCGGCAGGGAGTCCTCTCCAGCCAAGCACCACAGCCAGGAGCTGATCTAAAGGATTTCCTAGAAGCAGTTACAGAGCAGTGACCACCCAGAGCTCTTGATGTCTGCCCTGGAGCTGAATCAAAACATCCCATCCTCATACAGGCATACCCCAGAGATCCAAGGATGCTGATGCCAGGTGGAATCAGCCCCCAGCAGCCCCTCCTCTGGCCTTACCTTGCTGGTGGCAGTGCAAATAGACGATCTCCTCCAGGCGAATAGTCATGGCATAGTCCCAGTACACACTGGAAAAGAGCAGGAGAGCAAGCTGAAGTTGAGGCATGCATTGAGCTCTGTTTCTCTTCACTGCAGCTCCAGATCCTGCCTCCAGCTATCCCAGCACCAGGGGAAGCTACAGAAAGGCTCAGTCCCAGCAGCAGTGTGAGTGCCACGAGGCCACAGAATAAGTGGCAGCTTCCACCAAAACAGTGCTTCAGATGAAGGTGCTGTGACACAGCTCACACAGTGCATGGGAGGTGTGGAAGATCACTTCTGGTAGCTTCATACTTTGTCGTGCGACTCCTCTCCTCCTCGGTCACGTCTGGACACTGGGAAGTTTTAGAGCTTAGGCTGATGCCCAAGACAAGAACTCAGAAAAGCAGTGTTGAGATGAAAATAGCAATTTAGGGGGAGGGTACCAGGTTATAAGGGAACGGCCCAGATGCCAAGGAGAATGGGGAGAGGAAAAAAAACACAGGTAAACAAAACCCAGAACGCTAAAACTGAGAATAAACAAAACTGTCAGCAAGTTTTGTTGAAGATCTTTACCCCAGGCCAGAGAAAGTGTTGTCCTAAATGCTGCAGCTTTCCTGGAGGATTTGCTTTGTTTTTTTTTCCCCACGGGCAAACTGGGACCTGACGTGACTCGGCAGTTGGTTAAAAGACTGCAGCTGCCAGGAGAAATGCCAGCAGCACAAAATGCAGCCCTGGGCAAAGGGGCACAGCCATACACTGCTCAGCAAGTGCCCCCTGAGCAGACCTCGGTTTGAGGAATGAACTCCAAGGGCTCTGTTAAATCAGAGGGATTTTGCACACCTGCACAGAGGATCAGCTGAGACAGCACTACAAAATGAAACCCACTGTGTTACCGAGGTATCGTTATCCAGGAACTGGTCTGCAGACAGCCTTCCTCATTAACGAGCTTCTCATCCTCCTAGCTAAATCAGCAACAGAGGAGAGCTCAGGGGGCAATACATCACACTGCTGGGCACCTTTCAGAACCTTCTCCAGTTGCCAACGCTTCCAGCAGAGATGGGCTCCACTCACAGCATCTCCCACCACCACGGAACCCACGGGAACCTTTGGCCCTGCTGCCCCGTGGGAGCACACCGGGGAGCCAAGTCACCTCTTCTCGTAGTCCAGATCCCCCACAGAGCCATTCATCAGCTGGTTGGGAGTCCACTTCAGTGCCATGATGTCAGCAGTCTGGTGAAGGGACAGATAGCCTGGGATCGCCTCCATGTCATCTCGCTTGAGAAGGGAAATGGGGAGAGAGAGCTGAGAGATCTCCCAGATGAGAAACGAGCCCATCCCCTCCTCCATCACAGAGCAACGTGGGGCAGAGCCCTGCAGGAGGAGCCCAGCGTTTGCCACACATGGTACTCACTGGCTGCACCAGGACATTGTTTTTGCCATAGAGGAGCGTGGCTCGGGAGTTCTGGTGCAGTGACTCCACGTAGTCCCTGGCAGACAGCGACAGCCTGTCATCCATACTGCCACTCGAGTGCCTCTTCTGAATCTGGAAGAGATCCACCTACAAACATGAGGTGAGCGTGGACACCTCCTTCTTTCTAACAGCTTTACTTGAAAGCTCATTCCCTCCTCAAAAAACTCTCCGATAGAAATCTCTCCCTGTGCATCCCCTAAGGGGATTCCTGGCTCTGGCCAAGCTCGACTCTACTCACAGGAGCCCCAGCAGCGTCCTCTGTGTGCACTAAACTGAGCAGACCTCAGCTGCCCTCTCTTACAGTCCACAATGCCGCTCCCTAAGGACGGAGACCCCACAAAGGCCATGCCACGTTGGTCCAGCACACAGAACTCCCGGCTCGAAGATGCAAATCACCTCCACATTTCCACCCCGTATGATCAGCGTGGGAGCTGTGGGGCTGCCCCCCAACTCACGCAGAGCGCCGGGCGCTTGGTGGGTGAGTCCTGGCGGCAGTGGGAGCTGTGGATGCGGTGCCGCTGCACCAGCTCGTCGGCAGAAGGGTCCGTCCAGAAGTGGTCAGCAGTCTTCATCTTGGTGTACTCCAGTGCACAGGGCCCCACTGCACAAAGAAAACCACAGACACGAGGGACTCAGCTGAGTTATTGGCCACTGCTCAGCTCACCCAGCATCCCAGAGCGGGGCAGCACACATTGCTGCACCACGTAACAGCGGCCAAGAACTCAGAAGTGGTTCTGCCCAGCCAGAGCTAGTAAGTTTATGGAAGATCTTACCAAAAAAATCATTGAATTGGGATCACAGAACTGTGAAATCAGGTTTGGGAAGTGAGCTACCAAATAGGGTAAGAGGAAAGTGTTACCCAGCAAAGATGCAAGAATTGGTCCATCCACAGGATCCATCAGGAGAGCTTCCTTCTCATAGTATTTACTAGAAGAAATGATAAAGAGCAGCAAGCTGTAGCACTTCAGACCCCTGGAAGAGCTGAATGACAGAGACAGAGGTTTGAAAACACTGTAATGCCCTCCTCTGTCTGCTTCCCTCCTTGATGGTGAGAGGGCAAGGAGCCTGCTACAGGCTGCTCCTATTGACAGTGACAATCCTGAGGGACAGATGCCCTCCTGCAGCACAACACAAGCACCACCACCCAAAACAAAACATTCCTGGAGCTGTCCACTTCACCAGGACAGGACATCTTAGCACGCAGCACCCAGAAGACAAGGACAACACGGTCCACAACAACCATTCCATCATCAGGGCATGGCCTGTCCATTTTTGGGAGTACCCAGGGCTTGGCCAGCAGTGGCACATCAGCTGGAGTCCCTGTGCTGGGAACAGAGTGACACAACTGGCACAGAGTGACTTCTCCAGCCCACGTGTCAACCAGCAGCACCTCCAGCACGACTGGAGTAATCTGCAAAGGGAAAACGTTGGCTGGTGCCAGCACTCACCTGCTGTTCTCTACTAAGTAATGCACGATCTTATCCAAGACCTTGTCAAAGAGGGCTGTGCGGATCCAGAGGTGCTTGATGGCCTGAGGAGACAGGTTGGGCAGCTTCGGCACCTTGCGCACATTCTCTGGGATGCTCTGGACTTGGTTTCGTCTGTAGAGCCAGAAGGCAAAAATCAACATCACCAGAGACTGCTCCTCTCACCTGTCCCATCCCCTAACCCAGAAGGCCCACGGCCGTATCTGAAAACTGTCTCCAGTAAATCTGTTTCCAATTGTAAAGGCGCTCTAGAACAAGTCTCTGCCCCAGCAGGGTCCTCAGCTCCACAGATCTTTCCCACCAGTGCCTGAGGACAGCAGTTCATAAGCATAGCAGCTTATCTCAGGACAGCTGAAAGATTCCTGCCCCCAGACAGCTGCCCCATTCATCTCCCTGGGTCCTGTCCAAGGGTGTGTAAGCCACATTTAAACAGAGGTTGAATTACTGCAGGTTATAGCCCTGTACAGTGAAGCAAACCAGGTTTGGTTCCAGTTGGCTTAACGCATCGGTCCATAAACCGTGACAGTTTGTGAGCAGATGTGTGTAGGTGTCCCTGCAGCGTGACACAAAGGGCAGAGAAAGGAAGAACGACAGCTCAGCATCTCCCAGAGAACCAACCAGCTCACTCAGGATGTTAAAAGCCCAGGAAAGGACTCTGCTCCCCTGGAAGAGCAAGCTCTCAAGGTGGACGTTGCAATCCACAGCCGCACTCAAACTAAGCACCCCCATGCCACGATGCAGGCAGTGTGTGGGACTGCAGCCACGGCGCCTTACGCGTTCTCGATGAGCTGCTCCAGGTCCTGCACCTTCTTGCAAAGCTCCTCTGCCAGAGGGAAGCTCTTGCCCACCTTCATGAACAGAGCTGCTATCTTGTTGCTGCGCAGGAATCCCGCTGCCCTGCGCTTCAGCCCGTGCAGGACACACGCTTCCACGGCAGCTGCAACACAGCAAAGGCATTACTGAAGCAGCAGAGCTCGCAGCTGTGCTGCTCCCACATCACCACTGCCTGTCCCCTGCTGCATGCATGACCTCACTGAACAGCAGAAACGTTTCCCAAGAGGAAACCGATGTCATATTCTGTTCCTGCCTCAGCAGACGGAAGGTTAAGGTACCCAGATGCTATTTACCCAAAGCAGCAGGGAGTTTGTGTGGTCTTTCTTTCTGCCTATCAGTTCTGCTGACTGTACAGAGAGATTATTTTAGTTATGTTTTAGTTTAGGTATGCCAAGATGCAGGTGCTGCAAAGAGAAGTTAACTTGTGCCTGCTGTGGTGGACCCAGGCTCTCTGCAAGTCCCTGTGCATGACCTCAGGGGCACCTTGCACGGCCCTGCTGAAGGCAGCTCAGCTGTCCCCAAGCTCTGAGAGCAGAGGGGGTCGGGGCACCCAGCTCTGCTGCCCAGGAGCCCGGCAGCAGCTGCACAGAAGGATGCACACATACACACTGCACTGGCAGCGTGCTTGCCAGTGCCCCTGGGAGGGCTTGGGATGGATGTCTGGAGTCAGACACACACTTACTCCATCAGATCGAAGCACTGGAAAATGTCACAGCCCCACGGCCCCATGAGCAGGGGATGTGTCTGTGCCAAGAAACTCCTTTGGCACATCAGCACCCTGCTTCCTGCTGCAGAGCCAGCATGCCCAGCCTCCCCGCAGCTGATGCTCTTCTTGCTTGGGAAGGCACTTTCCTACAGCTGAACAACACCGTGGACACACTGAAAAAGCCACTTCATGGCAGCCCATACACACCATCCCAGGGCTGAGAGATGCTCCCACTATCTCTGCCACGTTTGGTGCTATACACAAGGTCACCGCAGAGCACTGGGTCTCCGAGGTGCTGTGAGATGGCAGGAAAGCAACAAGTTTGGCCAGTCAAGCCCTGCTCACCCAAAGCACCCTCTGGGAGCAGCTGCATGGGTGCCTGGTGCCTAAACAAACCCTTGCACAGACCTTCCTGGGCTGCCCCTGCTTGGCACTGCACGCTCGATGCACAGCCAGCTCTGCTCTAGGTTTCCAGTAGACAAGTCAGAGCACTTGTGCTTGCACAGGAAAGCCAGCAGATAGCTCTGCTGACAACACGGCCAGTGCAGCACACACTGCTGCCAGCTAGGGAGCAGCACACAGAGCTCCTGGAGCACCTCCCAGCAGCACGGAGCAGTCAGCATCTGTCCCCAGTGCTGCACCCACAAGCTCTCCAAACGCTGCTCCTGCTGGGAGTGCAGACTGCAGAGAGGAAACTCTCCCTGTGCTCTCCCCAGGGCTCAGGAGCTTGAGTGCACAAACTAAATGCAACCTTCCCTCATTAAATCCAAGAGCAACGGCATTTTCTTCTCTAACCTTATGCTTTTTGGAGCCCAGTTTCTTATTTCCCTCAGTCCCCACTGCGAACATCTGCCCTGCCCATCCCTAAGGGCATCACCGAGAGCAGAGTGCATGGCATGGGTGCTGTGTCCAGCTGCACCCAGCCCGATGACTGCAGAGCTGTCAGAGCTCCTGAGCACGCTTCCAACCCACTCGGCTGAGCACGGAGGTGAGCTCAGTGCTGATGCACACAACGTGCCCCATGGCAGGGGCAGCCCCGGCCCCCGTCAAGTCCCAGGGCAGCGTGGACATGACAGGTGCCAGCTCGTGTTTGTCTGCTTCCAGCGAGGGCAGCTGCCCTTTGCTGCCAGCCCACTGCTCCCATCAGAAGGGGTTCGCGGTACGCTGCCTGCGCAGGGGAGGATGAGGAGGGCCCTGCGAGGAAGGCAGCTTTCCCCAGAGGAAAGGGCAGCTCTGCTTAGCCAGGCTCGAGCACGCTCTGCTTGTCAGCAGCGGGGGTTATTTATAAGCTCCCTCTGCTCACCAGGAGCTGCAGCAGAGGAAGGTGTGCAAAGCATCCAATTTAGAGAGCAGCACGGCCTGGCTCCTGGTCCTCCACCACGCAGTGGCATCAATAAGGAGCAGAAGGAACTGACAAGCCCTTGTGCCCGGGCACCTCAGCTCCGTGCTGCAGGCGGCTATAAATAATTGCAGGCTGCAGAGCCTCGTGCTGCACAGAATGACTCACACCTTGAAGCCTGCTCTGCTCCTTCGATGCCGTTCAGAGCACAGAGGCATGCAGACCCCTGCTGCACCTCATCCAGGACCAAAGGAAGAAGGCTCCTTCTGCTCTCCAAAATAGAAAAGCAGAGCTCACTGCCTGCTTCGCTCTCTGCTTTTGTGTGTGCCCGTGGCTGCTCCGGTCTCATTCAGTGGTGACAGTGCTACACAAGTTAGAGGAGCAACTCCTTCCAAAGCTGTCATCACTTCTGCCATTTACTTCCCAGGCTTCAAATCAGCAAGCTGCCCTTCAGCAGTTTGTGCATGGAGGAGGGCTGCTCCCCCTCTGCACGCTGCCAGCAGTGTTTGCTCAGCAGCAGCCACACGGCCCCAGCATGGGCTGTGCTGAAGCACAGCTGAGTGTGGCTCAGAGAGAGTCCCTGCAGAGCAGTGACAGTCACAATGGACACAGGATGGCCCCCTCGCCAGGAAGAGCCCCGGGGCTGAGATGCAGGTTAGGGGTGTTGCTTGCTTTTGGGCAGCCTTGGGCTTCATGCTTTTTCCTTTAAAGAAACTTGCAAGGCTGAGGACACTGCTGGGCCCTGCACCAGCACCTGGCAGAGGCTCTCCCATAGAATCACTTGGGTTGGAAAGGACCTTAAAGCCCCCCCAGCCCACCCCTGCCATGGGCTGGCTGCCCCCAGCTCGGGCTGCCCAGGGCCCACGTGTGTCCTCGGGCACCTCCAGGGATGGGGCACCCGCAGCTCTGGGCAGCAGTGCCGGGGCCTCACCCCATAAGTGAAGAATGTCTTCCTAACGTCAAACTTAAATCTCCTCTCTTTTACTTTCAGAGCATTTACCCTGGTCCTGGCACTATCACACCCTGTCAAAAGTCGGGGAGCAGGAGTCCATAAGCTCCCTCCAAGCAGGGCAGCCCTGACAGAACATCCTCTGCAACGCCAACTGCTGCTGCGTGACACCTAACACTGCTGAGAGAAGGGACTGGGAAGAAATTTAAAAGCACCTGGGCAGATTAAGACTGAATATGAGAAAAAAAACCGTTTGCACTGAGGACAGCCACGGGCGGGGGACGGGGCTGTGAGCACTGCTGGAGCTGGGGGTGTCCCTGGGCACTGCGGGCAGTGGGAGCAGATGGCCTTTAAAGGTCCCTTCCAACTCAGATCATTCTGATTCTACAGAAGCACCGTTGTGAAAGCCAACGGCCAGGTGGGAAGGCAGCAGGGGTCCTGCTCTTCTTCCACAGAGGTCACTGCTTTGTCCCCGTAGCAGCAGCTGCTGGAGGAGGCAGAGGCAGCCGGCACCTTGCCAAAGCACACTGCAGCTCGGGGTGAGTGGGTAAACACTTGACACGGACAGGGCTGGGCACACAGGCAGCACAGCACGTGTCCAACCAATGCTGTGTGCCCGCAGCTGCTCACCTGGCTCCGTCCCACCTGCACCACGAAGCTGAGCAGTGCCCTCACCCTGCAGCACCGAGGGGCTGCCTCCAGAGCCACGGCACCACGACACAACCAGAGCCACAACAAACCCACTCAGCCTGCCACGTTCCCTTGTAAGCAACAGGGTGACACTAACTGGGTTCTGCACAGATAGGACATTCACCCGCCCCATCCAGCACTAACCAGCTCCAAGGGGAGGACACACGTACAGTGTGAACAGAACTGGAGCTGCACAGAAGGGTCAGAGCAGCAGGAACAATCTCATTTTGCCACGGTGACTGCAGAGCCTCCCCCTGCCCCCCCGGGCACTCACCACAGAAGGAGATGATGTGGCTGCTATCTTCATGAACAAACTTCCTCGTCACCGCCTCCTCCATGATCTGCTTCACCTGTTGAGCAAACAGCAGGTCAGAGGGATCGTGGAGCTCCAGCCCCAGGGCACAGCGGGACCTGGAGAGGAGTGGGCACCAGATGGCCAGTGTGGGAAACGGGGACAGCACCGGCTGTGACCAGGAACCCCTCTGCATGGCAAGGCAATCACACTGCCCGCCAGGCACTGCTCACGACACATCCCAGGCACTCATTTCAGCTGACTTAATCAGAAGGAAGCTGTCTTGCAGGTTGTACATCAGGAGCACGATTATGGGAAGAAAATAAATGGTAACTCCATGTGGGTGCCTCATCCTGGAGGTGCCCAAAGCCACGTTTGGGCCCCTGGGCAGCCTGGACTGCTGGGGGAGGGCACCCAGCCCATGGCAGGGGGTTGGAACTGGGTGATCTTTAAGGCGTGCTCCCAAGCACCCCTGCTTTGCAGTCCTTGGTTTCAGAAAATGTAGGGTAAAAGGCTCCCAGGGCAGAGGTGTGGGTGTACGAGCAGCTCGGAGCATCGGGATGTTCTCTCTAAAGGCAAAGGGAAGAGAAAAAAGGGCAGGTCAAGAGCTGGACAAACAAACCCTGTATCTGCAAAGCCTCTAATGGCCTCGTTGGGGGAATTAAGCTTCTTAGGAGGATAAAATCAAGGCCAGTTACGCACAGTGGCAGGCCAATAAAGGAAGCCCTTTTATGAAAATGGGTTAAGAAAAAAGTCTCACCGTGACCAAAACCTGCAACCACCCCTCTCGGTCACAACACCCACTGGGGGGCATGGCCAGGCCAGGCCAGAGAAACCCCAAAGCCCCCAGATAGAGCAGGGAGGTTGTCCAGATCAGAAATTTCTTTTGCAGCATTGTGATGGGGAACCACCAGGGGAACCGTGAATCATCCAAAAGCGTAAATGAAGGATCTCTATTTTAAACCCTAAAAAAAACCAAACAAACCCCAACCAACCTGGCAGAAACACGTGGGAATCAACCAAATATCAAACGTAAAATAAGCTGCCAGGTTCACACTGAAGCTGCAGATGGAGATGTTTGGCAGCTGCTGTCCCTCTGCTAGACCCCATCGCCCACCCCACTGGGGGCTCCAGCTCAGATGGGCACCCATCTCAGTGCAGCAATGCACAAACAAACCCTGCCAGGAGATGCAGCTCAGTGGAAAATTACCCACTGCAGGGAAAAAAAAAAAAGATGGAGAACCCACAACGCTGTATTGACTGAGGTTATCGCACTGAGCCACATAAATCAGAGGTATTTAAAGGAGGAGAAGTGGGAAGGGCACTGCAACAAGGCCAGTGCAAAGGGCTGTATGAGAAACAGACCCTGTGAGTGAGGGCCCCGTGGCACAAACAAAGCAATCCCCCCTTTGCCCACATAGGGACATGCTGGGCAGATGGAGGTAACCCCAGAGGAACGGGGTGGATGCTCCATGGGAGCAGAACGCTGCTCCCCACTGCAAGCACAGGGCAGGAGGTGCTCCACCTCCTGGATAAACTTTGCTTTTCTCATGTTTGCTTTGCCACCTTCTCATTCTCACTGCTGCTCTGATGACGTACTTGGAAGTTAATTCCAGTACTGAAAAACCCCATCTCCCCATCAGCTTCAGCACAACGCATCCACACGGGAAGCCCTCAGCGTAACCTGACTGCTCCTTTAATTGCTTCTCTCTATCAAGGTCCCGTTCCAAGAATAAGCTCTGGTTCAGCTCTACAGCAGTTCCCCACAGCCCAGGCAGGGCTCGTCCACGCAGCACTGCCACTTCTCAGGTCTTACACAGTGCTGAGGGATCGCTCACTGGAACAGATGCAATATTAACACGTGGGAACAGTCCCAGTGGTTTGTGTTTGCAGACAGCGTTTTGCACCAGACTTTCTTTGGAGGCAGCAAGTTGAAGCCATAAATCCATACGTGCAATGCTAATTTAAGATCACATAAGCTCATGCCATAGCTGGTGCTGTTCCCGTGGTGTTTGTCACATGCAAACCTCCGTGCCATCTGCTGGCACTGCCATCACGTGCTCAGCCAACACCGCAGCGCTTCGGGAGAGACCTCAGCCACATCTCTGCTTTGAAGGCTCAGCCTGGTGCTCGGTTCAAAGCCTGCATGTCCCGAGCTGCTATGGGGTGCTGGGCAGAGCTCTGGCAGCTGGAAGGGGAAGGAACGCTGACCTCGTGTCCCTGAGCACTGGGAAGGATGAGGAAGCAAGGAGCAGAGCTGCCTTGTGCCGGGCATGAGAACCAAGCAGAGGATGAGACACCAGTGCTTTTATCTTCAGGAGGAGAGAAAATGGCCCCCAGTGGTCAGGAATACTCTTTTTCAGAAGAGATCAATGCAGGCAATCAAGAAACGCAGCATTAAAGCCTCCTGTTTATTTCTGATACAGGGACCTTCCCAGCAGGCCGACCGTGCTGCTCGAGAGCCCCTCTTTCATCACAGAGCCAAAGCTTTTCAACCACACCTTCCTTCTGTCTGAGCTGCTCTGACCTGCACGCAAAGCCTCTCTTCTCCAATTTGGCCTTGAGAGCACTGACAGCAACCACCACCTGCTCCTCAAATCCCAGTAACCTGGAACTAACCCACAGCTTTCTACTGCTCCCGAATGAAAGAGCTGCGGACCCCGCAGCCGTCTGGGAGCACAGCCACGTGTGCACAGCTCACAGGAGGATGCCACACTGCAGGAATACTGCTCTCTGGGGTTGCTGTGCTTGGCCACGAAGCAGACAGCACTGCTGCACAGCACGAGCTGACCTGAGAGCGGAAGGAGACCCTGCCTGATGTGGTTATGTCTGCCACAGAATGAGAGCAGCTGCAGCAACACCCATCCCGGCTCTTAAGGAACCAGCACGTCCCATACAGACGGAAGGACAAGAGCTGGCGAGCAGGCTGAAAGCCAACTGACAGCTGGAGCAGGTCTCAGCGACCACGTGCACCCCTCCCAGCACAGCTCCCCACTGCTACAACACTCACAGCTATCCTCTGAGTGGCAGGTCGAGTGAAAACTAAAGAAGCAAGGCAGTTCTCTAATTTCATATTCCATCCAGCTTTCTGTGCAGCTAATTCCAGGCCCAAGGTAGCACAGCCTGAATTTCACGGGTGACATCTGCTGCCCCACCTATTCTCATATGCAGGGCAGGTTGCCCGGGGGTAGCCACAACACAAAACTCTACTGAAAAGAGAGAAGAAATAAAAACAAAAGGAGGGAGGAGGACAGTGGGCTGCAGTCAGCGTATCTGCAGTCAGAAATTCAAGCTGGGATATTTCGGGGTTTGTAAATCAGCTTCACTCCGTCTGATAAAGGCTCTAAAAGAAAATTGGAGAAGATTCGATGTTACTGTTCCTGTGTAACAGAATTCCTCCAAGAACCATCCTGCCACTTTTCCCCTGCAGTCTGCTGACAGACAGTCAGTTTTGCAGCTTTCAAGATCAGTTTGATTTATTATAACCATATGGGCACACACACACACAAGAAAATGACAGCGACAGCCCAACTCATTTCAATCCACAAATCTACTGCAGAGCAGGACTTCTTAAAAATAAAAATGCATTAACCATGGCAACAACCAAATGCTGGAGTCCATTTGCTCACTGTAGTGCTACGGACAGATCCAGCTATTGTTTACTTATCTCTTCTCATCAGACATTGTCTGCACGATGGTTTTATTCCTCTGGCTATTGCCCCAGGGGTACGGACGTGGTGTGGTTTTCCCACTGTGATCCGTGGCTGCTCCTGTCCCAGTGGACCTCACTGACACATGGGAACCCCACCAGATCCCAAAGCACCACAGCACGCAAAGCAGGTTTGGTCTGATGGGGTGAGAATATGGAGTTCTGTGAAGGGCTGAAAATGCAAGGGGTGGGAAAAGAAAATGAGGATTTCTGCAGTTGGCCCTTAATAGCACTGCTCCAAAGGCTGCACCAGTTCCCGACTTAGCCTGAAGTCAGCCTAGAAAAGGGAAAGGGAACGAAAATAAAACAGCAAAAGTGGAAGCAAAATGGGTATAACAAGCAGAGAGTGGGCAATGGAACACCCCACCAACTCCCAGCTCCAGGGACGTCGCTGAATAATCGCATACGTAACCCACGGGCTCACATCTCCTGTTTTTGTGTCTTTTTCTTTAAATCCTAACAGAGCAAAGAACGCAGAGCGCAGCTCTGACATGGAAGCCCTGCACCTGTGTCTCTGCATGCAAACAGCCCGGCCCACGGGGCCAAGGGCAGCAGCACTGTGCTGGGAAAAACCATGGGGCAAGCACAGCTACACACTGCCTGCGTGCCATAGCAGCCACGGAGCCCAGAGCAGTGAGACTGCCTGGGGAGAGAGGCTGTGGGCAGCCCACCCCTGGGGCATGAAAGGCCAGGCTGGATGGGCCCTGGGCAGCACCCAGACCACGGCAACAGGGTTGGGACCACGTGACCTTTAAGGCGCCCTCCAACCTCAGCCGCTCTATGATTTTATTTAAAGCTCTGCATCAGCACTGCCCTCCCTATAGGGCCGCTATGAGCTACCTACTGATGGCACTGCCCTCCCTATAGGGCGCTATCAGAAGGGCACATCACAGCCCTCGGCTCTCCTCCTTTAGGTACTGCCCTCAAACATAGGGACCCTAGGGAGAAAGAGAGAGAGAGCAAAGCCCAGCACTGGCTGCCAGCGTGGAAGATGCTCGTGTCTCCCAGCAGTGCCTGCTGAGGCCCAGCAAGCTGCAGAAGGAAGCTCCGTCCTCCTCCAGCCGTGTGCTCCATCCCCACCTGCATCCTCGGGAGGAGCCGCAGGCAGACGGCGATAATGAGATGTCGGCTTCACCCAGGATGCTAAAGAAATGTCACAGCCTTTCGCTGGTTTAATAGCTGTCGCCAAGGCAACGAGTACTGCTCCTCGCCACCACGCCCGGCTCGGGATTAAAGGTGGGGAAGGGGTCTGGGATGAACAAACGCTGCGCTGCCAGCACCCCCAGCCACGCTCGCTCCCCGAGCCCACCGCGGATACACAGATGCTCACGCGGTCAGAAAACACAACACCGCACGCTCCCAGCGCCCAGCGGAGCCGGCCCGCAGGACCAGGGATGCTCTCGGGACCGCGGGGCTCCGGGGCACACCGGCTCCCCGCGACGGGTCCCACCCGGGGAACGGCCGCCCCCCATCCGCCCCCACCGCCCGGCGCAGCGCACGGACGGACCCCGCNCCGCACCGCCCACCGCGCCCGCCGGGGTGGGGCCGGGCCCGGCAGCGCCGCCAATCCCTGCGCGCCTCCGTGGGACGGCCGTCCGTGGGGCGGCAGCGGGCAGCGCGTGTCGGTGTGGGTCCTGTGCGCTGCCCTGCCCTGCGACCCCAAACCGCACCCGTGCCCGCAGTGGGTCCCAAACGCGGTCCCTGCCCGCCCAGCCAGACCCGCAACCAGGTTTGTCTCCTCCTCCAGCCGAGGCTCCGTCCCCTCCCGTGGGGACCACAGCGCGGTTTGTCCCCTTAACAGCGTGGGTCCGTTCTTGTGGCTCCCCGCAGCCCCCCATCGCCAGGCAGCCCGTTTTTCCTCCAGCCGTGCAACCCCTGGACCCCCAGGCCCGCGACCCACAGGGCTGGGTGACATGGAGACGGGGTGACATAGGGACGGGGCTGTGTCTCACGTTTTGGCCCCGCAGAGCCGTGCCAGCCCACCGTCCTCCCGTGGGCAGAAGGAGATAAGGAGCTGCAAAGCCCTAATTCGCAGGGGACCCGGAGACCCGGCATCAGAATCGCAGACACTTCAGTGCAAGCCCTGGCTCGCAGCTCCTATTAACGTATTTTCTGTTTTTCTGTTCCCTTATTTGATGTTCCAGGACATTTCCATAGAAACAGCATCCTGGCTCTCCCCGGCAGTCCGGTTTCCACTAACCGCAAACCACATCAGCGCGGGGCAGAGGGAGCAGCGTGCCGAGGATAACGCAGAGCTCATCCCCGCACTTCGCCGTTTGCACAGCGAGAATCCCCGCGCCGCAGCGGGGCGCGGAGGAGCGCGATTTCCTCCCGCACTGCTTCACGTCGCTGGTCATTCTCTCGCTGACACATGAGGATGGCGCCCGGGGGGGCTGTGGGTGCCGGGGACCCCGGGCTCACCCGTGCGGGCAGCACACAGCTCTGCCCATCTTATTTACGTCCTACGGTGCCGAGCAGGCAATTAAGGCAGGCTAATAAACAGTGATGAAGGCATCGCAGCCTCGTGAAGCTCCGCCTTGGAGCTCTCCCACTGTGAGCTCTCACTTTCTGTGCCCTGGAAAACACTCCCAGGATGAAAGATGGGCGGGATGGGGCTGACCCCCGATTTCTGGAGAGCTTGAGCAGGAGCACGCCGAGCTATGCTTAACGTGATTAAGTTGCATCTCTGCGTATCACGCTAATTAAATTAAACTTCCCACTGCTTTCTCTGCGGCTCAGACAGAGCGGTGGTTTTGAGATCGCAGTTCACCTCTCTGCGTTTCGCAGGGGGGGGTTGGGCTGGGATGGAAGTGCTGCACTCATCAGATGGGCACGGTGCTGAGCTGGGCTGTGATGGGCTGTGCTGTTTAGGAACTCATCCAGCTCGGGGGAAATTCAGATTGCAATCTGATTTCAACTGTGTTTCAGCAGTGCGCTTTCAGTCTGAAGCGCTTTGGATCTGGGCAGCCCTGAGGCCATCGTGCAATCAAAGTGGTTTGGGTTGGAAGGGACCTTAAGTTCCACCTGTTCCCAACCCAGTGTGAGAGCAGTGGCACCAGATGGCCTTTGGGGGCCCCTTCCAACTCAGATCATGTCTGTGATGCTATGGCAGCCATGGATGCCAGGAGTGGAGAACTGGGACCAGAAGAAAGGGAGCTGTGGGGATCGGCCTCTCAAAGCACCGGGGATCTCAGAGCCCACTCCTCATGGGGTTGACAGCAGGTGCCTGGGGCTGGCAGCGGGGCGAGCCCTGTGCTTGCAGCTCAGTGGGTCGGGAGCAGCCCGGGGGGGTTTGGGCAGAGCAGAGCGTTGGCATCACCGGCAGCATCCGAGCTGCAGCAGTGAAACCTCCCTGGAGGAAACAAGGGTCAGCTGCAGGAGGAGAGCTGCTCGTTCGGTGCAGTTGCTATGACACCAACACTGTCACTGCTGTCAGTCACATCGAGGTCTGTCGGTGGGATTAAGGTGGGATTAAGGCCCGGCACTCTGCTCACACACCGCCGGCCCCAGGGGGACACGGAGCCCCTGCAGCACAGCAGCTGAGTCGGGTCCACTTTGTTTGCTGGAGGGTTTCATACCCACATCCACAAAACAGGAGGTGCTGCTGGGATTCACAGCTTTGAGTGACACGGGTCCCCTATAAACCCATGGGGGGATGAACCTGCATGCCAAGCCCAGCTTGGGGGGCTGGGGGGGCCGGGGGCACTCAGCCCTGTGCAACAACAACCCATGTACATGGGGCATTTCCAGCAGGTCCCCGTGCCCGTGCTGCAGCACTAACCGTGTTGGCGTCACGTCGTCACAGCAACCCTCCCTCCGTGTCCCGTTTTGATCTCGTTTGTAGTTTCTTTTAATTACAGATGAGGGGTGCCTGGAGCACGGTGCCCACGGCCTCGTGCAGGGGTTTGTTGGGCACCACTGCGTAGTGTGGCTGGGACACAACACAGGGAGCTGCTTGTTCTGTCTGCAGTGAAGTTTGCTGTTAAACTGTCAGGTGGGAGAGAGCCATGGCACTCAGTACTGCACCATTCCCAATCCCCCAGAAAGAGCATTTGGGCTGCAGGAGTTATTCTGCTTTCCAGTGGTATGACCACTTGCACCTCCTGGAGCCCAAAACGCCTCTGATGGTGGCAGAGGCAGAGGTGCCTCCGGCCTGCAAATTGCACCAGGACAGAGAAATGTTGCACGGAGAGGAAAGGGTGCACAACCAAACCACCACCTCTGCCTTAACCCCACATCTGCGTGCCAGTGAAACCCACCCTGCCAGCAAAATGCTCCCCTGGATGCAGGGAGCAGGGGATGGAGCTGTGAGCCCCCCCACCCTTCCTGCATGGATCAAAGCATGGCTCTCCCCGTCGGAGCTGTGGGTTCCCAGCTGGAGGTGGGGACACATAGGCAGCCAGACCCTCCCCTCCTCAGATCTGTCATCAGCTGGAGAAAAATCCATCCTTCCCTCCCCAAGTTGCTCACCTGACCCTGCAGGGCTCGCAGGGGCGCAGAATGGGAGAGCACTGCCTGGTGCCTGCCAGCCCCCCCCAGCAGGATGGGGGTCCCAGAGCTGTCCCTGTGCCCCCAGCCCATCCCCGGGACAAGTGGAGCAAGAAAATGGATTTCCTCCTCTCGGTTGTCGGGTTTGCCGTCGACCTGGGCAACGTGTGGCGCTTCCCATACATCTGCTACCAGAACGGAGGGGGTAAGGACACTGCTGGGGCTGCTGCAGTCTGCTCTGGGGGAAGGAAAACTGTCTGCGGGCTTTGGGGTGCTGAGAACTCGCTGTTGCTTTTCTCTGTTTGTGTCTGGCTGCTCCTCTTTGGAAAGGGCAGCTCCAGTTCTCCCCACTTCTCCTGCCCTCTCTCCTCTCTATGCCTTTTCTCCTTTCCCAGCCCTCTCCCACCCCAACCCCGGCACCATCCGTGCCCTCCCCGTCGGGATTGGAGTTGTTGGGCACAGCAAACTGCTCTGGTTTGGGGTGATGGAGCTGCACATTTGGGGTGGGAGGCTCTTGCTGATCTTACCACTGGCTGCAAGCAAACTTCTGGCGGGCGGTGCTTTGAATGACCCTGCAGACATCCTCGGTCTCAGCTCCGAGCCACACAGCCATGGTGCTGTGGTGTGAGCCCTCCCAGCTCCACGAGCACAGCCCTGCACAGCACGGGCTGATCCCACCCTAAGAGCTAGAGGAAGGTAGAAAACCCCATGAAGGAGGAAACATCTAAATGACAACTAAATAAATTGCTTTAAATAGACCAGAATAAGAGCAAAAGAAATCATATCGAATAGAAATGATAGAAATTACAAATGAGGAATGAAAATTTTGAGCTCTTTGCAACAGCACAGCGGATTTAATTGCTGAAGTCAGCATTTGGGTAACGTCCTCTCGTGCTTGGGAAGATGAGAAGGAGATAATTAGTAGCACACTCAAGGCTACAGCGTGGATCCCAGGTGCCCCATGGAAGCAGTTATTTGTGACTGACTCCGCTGGGACCCGCAGTGAACTTCAGCCGCTCTCCACTGAGAGCTGCGGTCCCTGGGTGGGAGCTGGGGAGGGAGGGATGGACTCCTGGCCACGACAAGCCTGCAGAGCAGCGTGCCACGAGGTCGGGGCAGCAGGGATGTGATCCCTCTCACAGAGAGAAGCCGTGGGGGTTCGATTAGCTGCACCCAGCTGAGCTATCCCAGCAGCACAGAGAGCAGCTCCGCTTCTACGGAGTCCGCTGGGCACAGCACAGCTCTGCCAGCAGCGCCTCGGGATGAATAATGCAGACAGCAGCGTTAATTACTTGTATCTTGGGGTGACAGTGTATAGGCAGCGAGATTCCCCTAAAACTTTGAGACCTAAGAGGTGCACAGTGCCTCACCCCCCCGTGTCTGCCTGGCTCTGCTCACTGCATCAGCCCGGGGCTGAGCGTTCCCAGTAACGCACCCACGTGTGAGCTGCTTGCTGCAGGGCACCCCAAAGCCTGCCTGCATCCAAATGCTCATCCACGCTCCCTCGTGACACATCCCTGCACACACTCACCGGATGCTACAGGGTTGCGGCAGTCACCCCACTCTGCTCCTCACCCCACAGGAGCCTTTCTCATCCCATACACGCTGATGGCTGTTTTCGGAGGGGTGCCCCTCTTCTACATGGAGCTGGCCCTGGGGCAGTTCCACAGGACGGGCGCCATTCCCATCTGGAAACGCATCTGCCCCATCTTCAAAGGTGAGCGACTCCCAGCCCCGCATAGCCCCACATAGCCCTACAGAACACCACCAGCCCCACGCTCAGGGAGAGTCTCAACCTTCCCAGGCTGTGAGAGCCCGTCCCCCTCCTCTCTCTGCAGGCATTGGTTTTGCCATCTGCATCATTGGCCTCTACGTCTCCTTCTACTACAACACCATCATCGCTTGGGCGCTCTATTACTTCTACTCGTCCTTCTCGGGCACCCTGCCCTGGGCGAGCTGTGACAACCCCTGGAACACACCCAACTGCACCAACTACTTCGGGAGGAACAACGTGACCTGGACCAACTCCTCCAGGTCCCCTGCTGAGGAGTTTTACACGTAAGTGTTCACGTGTGGGCAATGAGTTGGAGTTAGGGCGCGTCCCCGAGACAGCACTTGGCTCTGCTGCACGAGGAGCAGGACCTGGGGCCTGGCTGCAGGAGTACCACTGCCCATGGGCATCGTGGGGGGCTGAGACCCTGAGACCCTCTCCGGCCGTAGGAGGAAGGTCCTGGAGCTTCACAAGTCCAGTGGTCTGTACGACGTGGGGGGGATCCGCTGGCAGCTGCTCCTCTGCCTCTTCCTCATCTTCACCATCGTTTACTTCAGCCTGTGGAAAGGGGTGAAAACCTCCGGGAAGGTGAGAGGAACCCACGCCAGTGCTGCTGCAGCCCTGAGCTCCTGCTTGGCTAAATTCGGGGCACTGCCTCCTCCCCACCCTCCACCCAGGTGGATGGGTGCTAGGTGCCATGGCTGAGGGCTGCCTCTGCTGCAGGTGGTGTGGGTGACAGCCACGCTGCCCTACCTCGTCCTGCTCATCCTGCTGGTGCGTGGGGCCACCCTGCCTGGTGCCTGGAGGGGGGTCCTCTTCTACTTACGTCCAGACTGGGGCAAGCTGCTGAGCACAGCGGTGAGTCTCTGCCTACCTTCCCTCCTCCCCCACCCCGAGGCCAGCAGCACACAGACCCATCCTGCAATGCACACTCACCCCTGCCCACTGCTTCTGTGGAGATGAAATGCTCTGGATGGGCTCTTGGAAATGTAAATCTATAATTGAATCACCCATCTCATTGCTGCTGTGGTTTGTTCGAGCCCTGCTCTTGCCCTGGCTTGACAATAGGCTTCCTCTGGGTAATTACCAGGCGACACTTGAAAATTCTCATTAAAGATAACCAGGGCCACGCTGCTGCCTGGACCAGGCACAGAGGCTTCAGGCTCCCCTTGGCTTCCTCTCCCCCTGGGCACAGCATTCAGGGTTAGGGTTAGCCCATCCCTGAGCCAAGGGGAGGCCTGCTATGGGGTGGGCACACCGCAGAGCGCCTGGCCAACCTGCAGCTGCCTGTTGCTTCTGCCAGGTCTGGGTCGATGCCGCTGCACAGATTTTCTTCTCCTTGGGTCCTGGATTTGGCGTTCTTCTCGCTCTGGCCAGTTACAACCACTTCCACAACAACTGCTACCGGTGAGCACCGGCTGCGGGATGCGGTGCAGAGCCCCACGGCCATGGGCTGAGCACTTCTGCCCATTTCCCTGGTGGGGTGGGCATGCAGGGAGGGCTCAGCAGCTTGCCATGTCTCCCTGCCTTCTGTCTTCCAGGGATGCGCTCATCTCCAGTGCAGTGAACTGCCTCACCAGCTTCCTCTCGGGCTTCGTCATCTTCACCGTGCTGGGCTACATGGCCGAGATGCGGGACGTGGAGGTGGAGGACGTAGCCAGAGACAAAGGTTGGTCCCCTGCTGCCCCAGAACCCCATCCCACCTGGCCTCGTGGTGCCCCTGCTGGAGCTGGGGGGTCTCTGTTCACCCAGGGGTGCGTGGAGGGCAGTGAGGTCCCACTGCTTGCCAGCACCCAGAAGAAAGGCAAAGCCAACCTGTGCCCCCTCCTAGGTCCCAGCCTGCTTTTTATCACCTACCCCGAAGCCATCGCCAACATGGTGGGATCCACCTTCTTCGCCATCATCTTCTTCCTGATGATGATAACGCTGGGGCTGGACAGCACGGTAGGAGCCCCCGCAGCAGCACTGGCACAGCGGCGGGGAGAAGATTCTGTCTCATCCCCGTGATCCATTGGCAGTTTGGGGGTCTGGAGGCCGTGATCACCGCCGTGATGGATGAGTACCCCCAGGTCCTGGCCCAGCGCAGGGAGCTCTTCGTCCTCGCCCTCATCACAGTCTGCTTCCTGGGCTCGCTGAGCACCCTCACCTATGTGAGTACAACACGGGGAGGCCGAGGGTCTGCACTGTGCCCGGCACTGAGCGCGGTGCCAACCCACTGCAGGGCGGTGCCTACGTGGTGAAGCTGCTGGAGGAGTTTGGTGCTGGCTGCTCCATCCTGGCCGTGGTGCTGCTGGAAACCATAGCTGTGTCCTGGTTCTATGGTAAGAGCGGGCACTGGGATGGGACACAGCACTGGGATGGGACACAGCACTGGGATGGGACATAGCACTGGGATGGGACACAGCACTGGGATGGGACACAGCACTGGGATGGGACATAGCACTGGGATGGGACACAGCACTGGGATGGGACATGCACCCTCTCGCTGTGGCTGCCTTGCGCTGTGACAGCTCTGTGCCCCCCAGGGATCCAGCGGTTCTCCCATGATGTGAAAGCCATGCTGGGCTTCGCCCCGGGGCTGTTCTGGAAGGTCTGCTGGGTGGCCATCAGCCCCGCTCTGCTGGCAGTGAGTAGTGCATTTCGCAGCAGCTGCACTGCTGTGCTCCGGGCAAAGCTCAGAGCTGCCAACCAGGTGTTTGCAGGAGCACCGTGCGGCCCCGAGGCCCCGAGGCTTGTGCTGCAGCCAGCACACAGGCACGGAGAGCCAGCGGGGCTGCTCGGTGCTGGGGCACATCCATGCACTGCCTCCTGACGGCCCTGCTCGGCTTCTGCAGTTCATTGTGGCCAGCTCGCTCCTGGAGCAGCCGCCCCTGGCTCTCTTTGGTTACCAGTACCCGACGTGGAGCACGTCGCTGGGTCACCTCGTGGGAGCGTCCTCCTTCGTCTGCATCCCTGTTTATATGGTGTACAAGCTGGTCTGGACACCGGGGTCCCTCAAGCAGGTCAGAGCTACATCAGCACGACCCTGTCGCCACGTGTCATTCTCCTTCTCAACACTTTTCGGGCCGTCGCAGCCCGGTGGCAGAGCAGCAGCTCGGGCTGGCAGAGCTCGAGGTCCCACTGCAGGAAGGGAACCCCACTGCTTTTCTCTTCGTGCTTCAGCGCCTCGCTGTCTGCGTCCGGCCGGAGAAAACGGTACGAGAGCGCCAGGAGGAGGCGGTGTGCGTGGAGCCGGCCCCGCAGCATCTCCTGTTCCCGTGTAGCACTCACGCATCGGGCAGAATTGAAGCTGCTGTCGCTCCCAGCACGCTCGGGGCTCACTGCCCCACGGCCGCGGGCATCGTGGGCGTGCAGTGAGCTCGGGGCTCCAGCAGCGTGCCGTGCTTCCCTTTCAAAGAGAAAACAAAGCTCCAGCTGTGAGCAGGATGTGTGTTTCTGGGCTCCGTGCGGTTCGTCGCCGTGTCCGGCTGAGGGATGCCCGGGGGGGTCACCGTGATGTGCCCTCATCGGCGGCCCCCCAGCGGCTCTGAACAGGAGCGCAGAGTGCAGCCGAGAGCTGCGGGCACACGGGGGGTGGGGAGAACGTGGGGAGAGGAGACCCGGGGAGATGGGACAACACAGGGGTGGGGAGGACACGGGTTTGGGGGTGACACGGGGGCAAATAGGGATGGGAGATAGTGATATGTGATAGGACAAGGGGGAACGGCTTTAAACTAAAAGGGGCAGATTGGGATCGGACGTCAGGAAGAAATTCTTCACTCAGAGGGCGCTGAGGCCCCGGCNAGATGACGCTGCGGGGCTGGGCGCTGGCCGTGCTGGCCGCACTGAGCCCGGCGGAGCGCAGCCGGCCGTACGCCGTGCTGCAGAAGCAGAACCTGGGTAAGGTTGGGGCGGTGGGGCTGCGCTCTGTGCCGCGCGGCGCGGTTTGACGTGCCGTCCTCGTCCCCGCAGTGCTGCTGGGCAGCATCCTCAGCGCCCTGCTGCTCACCATCGTGCTCGTGGCCGTCTGCGTCTACAAACCCGTCCGCCGGCGGTAGCGGCCCCGCGGATCGAGAAGGCGCCGCCGCCACTCGCGCGGACCCCACGGACGCCCGGGAGCCGCCCCGCGTGGGTTCCGCTGAGCGTCGGAGCCGTGGGAGCTGCGCCCGGATCCCATCCTTGCATTCCTTTGTTTGGTAACAAATTGAGGCGTTTACACTGAAGTCACACTTGCATACGGATGCTGCTATTTGTTTCGTTCGTTTTGCACTGCTGGGAGGAGTTAACTGGATTCTGCTTGTGAAGTATTACTTTGGTATTTAACGCAGGGGTCGGGGCTAGTAATTTATTTTAGGCTTTTGTTATGAACCGTGCCTCCAGAGCAGAGGAATTGGGCAGCTCTGCAGGCCGGGTCCTGCTCCGCTGGGCTCGGGCAGCTCGTGGAGCTGCGGGTTCCCTTTGCTGCTGCTCTGTGCATCAGCGAATGAGCCCGGCCTGGACCACACCTCGTTTCTAATCTCAGTGAAGCACAAATGAGGGAGCTAATGGCAGGATGTTCCTTTCTGCTCTTGGCTGCAGGGCCCTGGATCGCTGATTTTGGGGTCCTTTGTTCTGTGTAACTCTGTGCCCATAGCTGCACACTGGCTGTGGGTGCAGCACTGTTTGTGTTCATTCTTCACCCCCTGCTCTGTCTGTACAAATAAAAGAGAAGTAAACACTGCAGGACTCCTTTATTTATTCATGGACATTGAGCTGCAGCAGTCCCACATCCCAGCTGGGAGCTCACTGCTTGCAGGACAAAGGAGGAGGATGAGCAAAAGGATTTCCAAATTAAGCCCAGCATGAGTTACCAAGGAACATAACTGCATGAAACAAGCCAAGAGCTCATACTGCCCCACTTCCAAACAAACACCACAAACAGAGCAGAAATGGGGCCAATTTACAGGCCTCCAGGCACAGTAAGGAGAAGTTATTCATGGGTTCAGAACAAAGATGCAGCTCTTTGTAACCAAGCTTCTGCTTTCCCTTCTGAGCTTCAAACTCGTTCAGGAAACAGAACCTGGCAGGCTGCTTCTGGACAGCAGTGTTAATATGAGCACACAGTGCAAGTCACTCCTGCTCTCTTCTTGTTACATGCAAGGAGGTGTGTACAGAACTGATTGAGAGCCCCAGCAGCCCCCCTCTTTGCTGAAGACAGTTCACTGATCCCCATTTTGTTTCTTCCTGCTCACCTTTGAAACACCCACTAGGAAAAAGCACAGTCAGAGGGCACTCTTACAAAGGTAACAGCACTCTTTATTTCCGCTGGAGGAAAAAAAAAAAACATAACCCACCCACAAAACCCAACATGATTTCATCTTCCACCCCACAACGCTGCCAAGAGCTCAACGCAAAGCTCATTCCCTTTTCTGCAACCCTGGGAGTCACAGTAATCCTCAAAGAAAGCAGTTCCAACACAGCCCTTGCCCCCATGCAAAGAGTCACATTCCCCATCCCTGCAGCCACCAGAGAGCTGTGGAGGGCTGCTAAGCAGTGCTAAGCATGCTGCACACACCCAGTTCCCATTGCTCACTGCAGGGAAAAAAAAAATGCATTATTGATTTAAAATGGAGCACAAAGCTGCCAACCATCTCTGCTTATGCCCTCGTGATTTTAAAGGGGTTAACAGTTGGTTGCACAGAGCTGCCCTGGTTTGCTCGGGGAGAAGAGCGTCCGTACCATCAGCTCTCACAGTGCTGAGCACGGTACTGCAACGTGGGGCTGCTGGAAGGCCTTCCTGAGGCACACATCACTGCGTGCTGCTGGAGTACACTTGAGAGCCACAGTGTGAGTACTGTAAACACAGACAGAAGTGCAAGTAGAATAGCTACTACTCTCATCGTAGGAGGAAAGACCTGAGGAAAGCTGGTAAAACCTATTTCTGAATTGTTACAATACCATTTCAAGAAGTGTGGTCACCTTGGCTTGGTTTAAAATCAATAAAAAGATTAAGATAAAAAAACAGATGTATTCACATGAAGGATAAGCGTTTGAATTTTAAAAAGCAACACACATTCTCCCTTTCAGATGTGAGAATTAAAAACTGATCTTGCAATAATTATTCATTAAAATCTCACCCCACTTTTCTCCTGTTGGAATTCAGCAGCACCCACACATGCACACACACACGGATCCCGAGAAGCACCTGTACCTATCCCTTATTTCCTTGCTGCCCTCTGACTATGGGAACGAGCTGGTGTTGAATCACTGCAGAAAGTGCTACTTCAGGAGGATGGTCCCACTTCAGGAGCTAAAATTGTACTGGCTGCTTGGTTTGTCCATTTTCAGAAAGTGCTGCTTCAATCTCATGCTTGAATTAGCTGTTCAAGTATAAAATTATCCCTTGTAAGCAGGAGCATATGATAAAAGTCTCAGTGACCAGAGAAGAAATAATCACATATAAACAAAACTAACACAACATCTGCCAGCATGAAAACTACCCTATGTACGTAAATGCATAAAGATACCTTCCACACGAGAACTGGAAGGAACAGAGACAATGGCTTTGAATTATTCTGAAGTGACTATGCAGATGAGCATTTCTTTGGTAAGTAATGAAGTTTCCCTTTTGAACTCCTCATAAATCATGTTTTCAAACTTTAACACAGCCCACAACCCTGGTGCTAAGCAAACCTTCCACTTGCTCTTCAATAAACATGTTAAGGTAAAAAGAGTGTGTCACAGCTAAGCTGCCAGACACAGAATGCCCAGTTTCTGAATCTCCATCAAAACTGAAAACCAATTTAAAAAGAATCAGCTGTAGTAGCTGATGACTATGACGACAATGGAGGAGGCAGGTGAAATGTTTACTTAAGCAATCCAGGAGCAGTCTTCAGCCTGAAAGCTCTGAAAGCCTTCAGCTTCGCACAGATTTGGTCACCCTTACTTCAGGAGTTATTTTTCCACAAGAGAGAGCTGTAAAACTTGCTGCAGCTCTGCATCTTCCTCCTCACGGCGCTGCTTCTCTCGCTCCTCCTGCTCTCGGACGGACAGCTCCATGGCAAGCTGCAAGTCTTTCTCAAAACTAGAAGGTTCACTAGGGCTGCTGCACTGTGAATTACCTGTGCTCGTTAGGTAGCTCTCCTGCAGTGCCCTGCAGAAAGCAGAAAGGCAGAGAACTTTGAGAAGGAAAAGAGGTGGAGCTTCTTTCATGTTTTCTACGATGATCCTCCTTAGCAACTTGAGTTCAATCTGCAAACCTGAATCACAATCTTAGGGGCAGAAAGCAGCTCCAACAGCCGTGTAAAAACTGCTCTTCCAGGGGTCCTCAAATATACCAACACAGAGGGACCAAACTCACAGCTTTAAGAGCAGAACAGCAGGGCTGTGTTTAACAGAAGAAAAACCAGTTACATGTGCAGGTCAGTCCTGGAGCTGAGCTTAAGGGACATACTACACAGACCAGAGAGCCCCTCTTGCTTCCTGCAAAAAGCAAAGTTAAAAGCAGCACAGCAAGACAGACCTTAACTCTGTGCATTTGCCACCTGCGTTCAGAAAACCAATTGCTTCATGCTACTGTTGGACATTTTTTGGTCTATTGCACATGGCTTAGCACAAAAATAATTATTACCTCTGATACTGTATACTGAAGTCCTGTGAATATGCTCCATTGGAATGTGCCCCCACTTCCTAGAAATTGAAGAAAGAATTCCAGAGATTTGTAGTGCAACTTGCTCATTTCTTCTTCAAATGAAATTACTCTATTTTTCTCCTCTGAGGTTCTTGGAAAAACCCATCCTACGTGGCACTTTGTACATAATGGTTTAATTCAGAGATACAGCTACTGCTGCACATTTCCTGTCAAAGCTGACAGATCTGCACTGAGCAGATTACAGCACACTTACTTTATTCCCACTGGATTCCAACAAACTCTGCTGAATAGCAAACTGCATGATCTCGTTATCTTCATCGTGCACATGTATGTTCCTACCATCATCTTGGACGTGGTAAGATTTGGGGATCTCAAACACTGACTGGTCAACCTCAAAATCAGCACCTATAGAAACAAAATACAGTTAAAAATAACACAATATTTTTGCAAGTTGTTAACAGAAAAAAAGTCTGTCAAACAAGCATGGTAGTAAGATACAATACAGTCTGTCTTAGATAAGGCAGCTGAACCCTGACAAAACCACAGCAAAAGAAAGAGGACGCAAGAGATAAATACTGCAGTAGCTCTGACTTTGCTGAAGTTATTCGTAATGGATGTAAAAGCTCATAGGACAGAGCAATATCAGATACAAGCAGTCACGAGCATCCTACTCAAATGTAACCCCTCACCTGGAATACCACATGGACTGAGCTGTCACAGCAATTTTTTTTTTATCTCACTTCCCATAGCTACAGCTTTCCTGCTAGCTGCAGTGCTCTAACTGAATGCACAACTCAGACCTCAAGAAACTTGGGAAAGGTTGCTACAGATCAGCTTAGTCAGTTCAGCAGGCTTCAAATGGGCAGAATGGCACCACACTACCAGTACCACACGCTCCTGATCAGTGCTTACACACCACAGCTTCCTCTCACCTATGAATATTTCATTCTCTACAGTTAAGCTGTCACTCTTCTATGCACTCCACAGACTGAAATGCAGAGATGCCAACCCTGCATTCTTCTCACCTGAATCCCCCTGTGCACCTCCAACCATTTGTGACGAGGTCCTCTCAGCTGTCCTGCAGCTGTTGACATTTTCAAATGTAATTCGAGCATTCAGCACATGAAATAAGGGAATTTCTATTAAAAAACAAACAAGATCTTTATCAAAAAGTGAAGTCTGTCATTCATTTTCACACCTGCAGTTGCATATAATTTCACATAATCCATAAGCAGCATGCCACAACAAAGTGAACTGCAACTCCTATCACCAAGAAGTTGCCCTTAGTCATTGTGAGTCTGCCTCTAAGTCCCAGGAGATTATTTAAAAATAAGATTTACCAAACCAAAGACATTGAAATCACAAGAAAAAGGTTAGAAACAGCTCATTCTTATTAAGTTACCATCTTAAAAATCATGCTCCTATACTGGTCACTGAGAATTTGGACCCTATGTTCCCAGGCATATAAATGGCATACATCTGGGTTCTCAGTTCTAGATAGGGCAAGATGACTGGTAGAAATAACATGGGTCTTGTACATCTGTGCTGCAAAAACAATACAAAGAATGGAAATGCTAGAATAAAGGCTGTTAAACATTACCAATTTTGACCGGAAATCCTGGTGGAAAATCCAGAGTGATGAAATCCCTAAGTCTGGCAAAATGAGCACTAGTTCTGGCCATCAGATCAATGATTGGAGTGACTTGCTCCACGAGGGACAAGGGAAACTCCTCACTCATCCACAGGGTTGCTTTAAACCTGAAAGGGTAAGTTATATAAAAGGACCCTAAGTTTACAGTTTTGGAAACTGAAAAAGCAGAATATGTAATGCTTCCACCTGCTTCATACAAAGAGCAAGAATAGTTACCCCATTGAGGAACCAAACCATACTCTTGGTCAGGCTAGAGACAAACCATAGGACTTTACTGACACCTTGCAATAGGGAAGGGTCAGATGTTTGAAAAGTTACAGCACTAGAACTAAGAATCAGTCCACAGCTGATTGCTTCAAGATGTCTCTTTTGATTAACATTACAAGGAGACTAAAACTGTACTGGATGTTTGCAAAATACAGTCTCCAGACACTACAGGACTGGCAAGAGGCAAACTAGAAACAGTTGAAGTTTTATTTCTCACTTCTGCGTTCGAATGGTGACTTCTTTGGGTCTTCCTATATCTCTGCCTTTCAAATCAAACTCTGGATCAAAGTATTCCTCTGGAGTAATAGCAGTAGGATTGTTACTTGTGGCATACTCTGTTGTCTTCACTGCACTCTACACAGAAAAAAAGGCCAAAGAATTACAAAACAAGCATGATATGCCTCTTAAGGAGCTCATTCTCTCTTTTAGCAGCTAACAAATCTCTATCTGCTACATCAAAACTGTCCAGATTCAATTAGATTCATTATCTAAGCTGCTGCAGAGCTAAGGAAATAGGAGGAGAGCCCATGTGCACACAGCCATCAGTACAGACCTCTGCGCCACAGGGGCCTGTTACAAGGTCAGACACTCACCTGGGCACCGTACTCGTGCTCCACTGTACCCAGAAATGATTCCAAGGGGTTCCTGTCAGCTTCAGACAACATGAAGAAATAAAATTTAGCAGCAACATTTCTGTACACAGCAAGCTAACAAGCAAGGCTTCTAACCCAGAGCACAGTAAGCCAGGCACAGTTGATAGAAAGCCCATGCTTCCTGTAGGCTTCAACAGGCAAGCCCAGGACCTAAAGGTGACAGAATAAGATGAATACAACATCCAAAATAGAGGCAAGGACTTCCAGATGTTTCTATCATCAGATTACAATTATTCACAGTGCCCCCCCCTGCTGACCACCAGGGCAGGTCTATGTTTCTGTATGAGGTCACCATCTACTCATCTTACACTTCAGTTTAAATACTAGAAAGGAACATGGAACCAGAAATGAACTGAAAGCCTAAGAAAACAAAGGCCAGATGAGCCTGTAAACCTGGCCAAAAAAAAGTAAAGGCACAAAAGCAATAAAGAGATGACATCAGAGAGCCAGTGTTGTGCCCAGTGATCCTGTAGGAAAACTACCTTTATATCTTTTCTTCTCCTCCTCTGTTAAGTGCTCCGTTCTGATTTTCGTGACTACATTTACATTGTTTGCCATGTACACCTTTAGAAGAAGAGCAGAGGGACAAAAATCACCACAGGTTTAAAAAAATAAACATACAGTGGTGCCTCTAAAAGAGCCATAAATATGAGCCTAAGAAGATAATAAAGCAACATGGATCTGCTTCTTATTGACCAAGATCTTAATCCTCAACATACGAGTGATCAACTGGAAATGCTGCACTTGGATTTTCTATTCCCTTTGGTATAACCAAACCCCCAGGCACCATTTTCTTGACAGCTTCCTGCTTAAGGCTGAAGCTGTACAGCCACCTGCTGGGCAAGCTGGTGAAACAAACACTGCCAATCAGGCACAGTGGTGCCTGAACTCACACTCCCAGCTTCTTGCTGCCATCAGTTGTACCTCCCTGCAATACTGCTACCAGAGAGCACCTACAGTTCCTCCTCTTCCATACAGTGAAGGAATGACAACACAAGAATGAATTCTATTCTCTTTTCTGGAAGGCAGTTCTAACAGATCTGTTGAATCTTCTTCCCTTCTTCTATTGAAATGCTTTGATCCTTCTCCCCTAGAGCTGCTGGGGATGTGACACAGGCACCATCCTTCCCACAAGTTCAGCCCTAAAGAACCTCACTTCTACCCTGCTCTGTAACACAATGAAGCTGTCAGTAGAAAACCTAGAACCTAAAATACTCAAGAAATCAAGACAAAACACAACAACACTTTAGTTAGCCATAAGACCTCTTGGCTGTGTAGAACAGGTTTTACCTTTGCTTCATAACCATTTACACCTTCTGCTTTTTCTGTCTTCCAAACCCAGAATCCAGATGTGGTTCTGCCAAAAAGTGAACACAAGTATCTATACTGTTGCATTTCTACACAGCCCACAGTCCATCTCTTTCCCCAAAACGCTCTGAACAAACATTTGATAGGTTATTTGTTTATTAACCCCAGACAAAAGCACAGGTCAACCCATCCTCATGCACACACACCATGACAACACTAAGAATGTCATGCTGCTCCCATTCCTCAGGTCATGGAGGAAGACCAGAGGCTCAGTCACATTTTAGATTCAGATGTGGACACCTGATCCACAAAGAAGGAAGGCAATCTAAAATAAGTAATTTAGTCTAGCATTCAGCTTTCAATGCTGAGATGATTTCAGAAGTAACCTGACACTGTGGTTTGGGTGCTAGCATTGCTGTCTAGGAAGCCTCTGTCCCTGGATGCGTAGATGCTGTACTAAATAAGGCTCTCTGAACACCACATGGACTAACTCTGGTTAGGAAGTACTAGATAAACAGGATAAGGACACTGCTAACACACAGCTCACTTGGAAGGTGTGACCATTAATGAACTTACAGCATTCCTCGTAGTAAATGAACAGTGCACTTTACCTTTCAAAGGCAATGTTTTTTGTATCAAGGCACGTGTTGATAATGGGAGACGTAAGGCGCCTTTCCACATCTCTCCTTTTTGGTGTCATAGATCCCAGTGTCAAACGCTCCATGTGCTGGGAAATCTCAAAACGTTCCGTGGTAACAAACTTATCATCGTGGTTGATCTCGATCAGCTCTGCCCAGCCCTCAGCATCTGTTGAAACAGTACCTCTCACTTTAAAAGAGAAACACCACACCAGTTGTGCTGCCCAAGTGAGCACGTGCTGCATATCAAAACAGGGGAAGCTAGCTCCTTGTATTTGGCACTACGAGTTGGAACTGTCTCTGAAATTGCACTGCGTTTTGGAAGCAACGGGATTGAAGGGGGCATGTATGAATTTGAAGTAGGATTTTAACCCTACTGTCGGATGTTGACCTCAAGTTAACCCAAGACAAAGCTGCTGCGTTAAAGCAGAGAACACCACCACCAAGACATACATGGAGAGATGCACAAAACTTGCTTAAAATGCAGCACTCAGCCTCTGCAGGTCTCCTGAGCAAAAACGAGGTTTCTCGTTGTGTTTTACCCAGTGTTTGGCAATCAACATTGCTGACATGCTAAAAAGAGTGTATACCTTCTCCCTTGAAGATCAGGCTGCGCCGTCCCCTCTCCCAGCTCATGTTTTCAAATCCCAGCAATGTGATATCAACTCGCAATTTGGCACCGCTTTTCCAGATGCGACAGACATCACTTGGACAAACTCTGGAAACCAGTGGGACTAGAAAGGAAAGCAAGTGATGCATGCATAGAAAATATTCAAGAGTCTAAGCACATGGGAAAACTGAATTCAAGTAGAAGTGCTACTCCTAATGTGAATTATTTGGTACTGCAATCATTATTCCACAGGAAGCAAGGCAACAGCCCTCTCTAGCTTTCAGAGCAATCAGCTCAGGGGCAAAACCCATTATTTTAAAGATAAACACAAAAAGGAATGAGACATTAGTTCAGACTAAGATGTGAAATGGGCTAAAACCAATCTCAGACTAATAGACAGCTGTTTGGAAAATGAAATCAGCTGTAAGTCCTAGCATTCATTCCTTTAAAAGTAAAGCAGGTACTTCCAAGAAGTCTGTGCACCTCTATGCCAGACACACACTGCTGTCTTAGTCATCGACAACCAAAGACACACAAGCAAGACTCTGAGAAGTCTCTTCAGTGACTCTGACAATGGTTAAAGTTTCAGTCAAAAACAACAACAAAAAAGAACAAAACACCAAACAACTCCACAAATAGAACAGAAACAAAGAACAATTGTGCTCCAGAAATACAAAGGCTTATTCTGAGAGGTGATAGTAAGTATTCTGCACAGTAGGGAAGGACAATGCCAATAAATCTCTCTCTGCATTGCTTTTGTGACATTAGTACACGAGCAAGTCCTTTTTTCTACTGCTCAGAAGAGGCACCAACAACCAGGATGCTTACCCCAGCTAGTGAACTCCCATTTCATTTCCACATAAAAGTCAGGAGTCTGGAAAAGGAAAATACTCTATGAATACTTCACAGAACAGTTTTGATTTAACACTCAGTACAGCATTTCCCATGAACATTTTAGATAAAGGAAAGCCTAAAAAAGAACAGAGCCTCAGACTAACAAGCATATAATACTTGAGCCTGCTCTTGCTTTACAATGAGCTACTCTTCCTTGCAGTAACACCTTAACAGTCATCCTTGAGCACCAAAGTTCATGACTACAGACTTCAAACTAAACTCAGGAAAAAAAGTCTCCACCTCCCACAGGTCTATGCAGTATGTGAGCTGAAAGGAAGGAGTACAGTTGTCCAAATTCAGATTAACTGGACTCTGATCTGTGCCTTATTTCAGTTTATTTAACTGAACAGCAGCAATCAGATCTACAGTCTGTAGCCAACTAAATAACCACCTCATTAATCTTCTGGAGTAATTCAGGGACTCCTCCAAGAGTCCTGGAAGTCTGCTGATAGTCTCGGTGCTGCAGAATCATATGGACCATCTCTGGATCTCCTGTGCTGACAGCCTCGTGTAAAACTGAAAGAAATCCAAGCACAAGCTGGTTTCAGTTTGCCTTCTGAGCAAAATGCACAACGCAGCATCAGCCAAAGCACAGCATCTGTCACTGAAAAGTATTAACACACTGTTTCTGTTTTTGAAGTTATCTTTACCTGTCCACCCCTGTGCATTCTCTTTAGTTACATCTGCCTTGTGCTGAAGAAGGACTTTGGCAGATTCTATGTAACCCAAGGAAACAGCAAGATGCAGCAAGGTCCGGCCCCGGGGATCACGTTGATCAACATCCTGTTGAGTATCCAAGAGATAAGTAATGCTGACGTTGCTCTAGCAAATGCAGTTAACCACTGCACATTGAGAAGAGTTCACATAAAGCTCATCAGTAATAATCTAGGAGTCAGCATTCCCTAGGTATTCCCACACAGCTCATGCTGTGCAGTCAGTCTGTTTGCAAACACTGCTGTGCTGCCCTTCTGCCTTCAGTGTGCTGCCATCTCACTTCCCCACCAAAACAAAAAGAGAAGCAGGACAGGGCCTACGAACTGGTGCCACTGTAAAACACGACTGAGCCCCCAGTGATGCTTCTCATTTCTCTTCCTTTAATATTTCCCCTTCTGGAGCAGTCCCTTTTAGGAAAGGACAGCTGTGTTCTGTGTGTATTGAAATGTGCACAGTTATCAGCTTGAGAGAGAGAGCACTGGAGGATTTAACATACAGCAGAACAGGAAGAGTAAAGAGGGGAAAAGAAACAAAACACCCCAACAGGTGATACAACACCAACTTTGTGTAGCACTTTTTGAGAGCATAGAAGCAAATGGTAAGTTACAAGGCATCCATTTGACTGACACACACAGCACAATGAAGAGCAAATGCATTTCGTACAAGTCACTAAAAATAAAGAACTACACAAGCATAAATATCCAAAACATGCAAGCACAACATACTCATACCTTACATATCTTTCACTATTAGCTTAGAGATTTGAAACAGAAGAGCATCTATAACTAAAGGAAAAGGGGAAAGTCAATAGCAGAACAGGAAAGTTATTATGCAAGTTAAATCTGACAGCATCAAGTTCGAAAGATCACACACAATGGGGAAAGCTTCAATTTAAAGCATTCTTTCCTCACTTCTGTCCTGGAATACCCATTCATTCACTTCCCCACTTCCTACAACTCCAATGCTCTTGCACTAACTGGGGAAGGACCTCTGCTAACCAGTAAACCACTATTCCACCCCTCCTTGCCATACCCAGCGCAGCTGGCAAAGTGCCTTTTGATTCCTTCACACACCCCCCGCCAGCAAGAAGCTTATCCCAAGGAAGCAGGAGGAAACAGATCTTTGGAATACTTTAGAGGGGAAAAAAAATAATTATTTAAAAGCAGATAAAGTGAGAGCTGGACATGTTCCACCTCAAAATGCAGCTCATTGCCTCACAATGCAAAGTGCTTGAGGCAGGGGGGAGCACTCACAGGTGCAGACATTCACTTAGCATCAAGATGTTACTGCAATAGAAATAAACCAAAGCAACGTGCCAGCAAGGTTAAGGACTCTGTTAAGGATCAAGATTATACGAATTAGTCGAGAACTAATTGCATTCCAAAGATGCTCCTTAAAAAAAACCAGGAGAGGTGCATGCTCTCAGCAAGCATTAGTAAGTTGTGGAGCACTGTTAGAATTGCAGATGGCAATCACCAGTCAGGGGTGGCATAGCCCAACTTGGGATCACATCCCTGTGGTGCCAGGCAGAATGCAATGAATGTGTTCTGTTCCCAAATGATTTCCCCCCACCCCAGTGGGCACCTGAGCTTTTGCACAGTGCCTCAGCACAAAGGATGCCCACAGCTTGAGTTCTGCTGCAGCACTTCAGACTGTTATTCCCTTACGTCATTACTATTTCTCCCTCACCCATCCCAAAGAGGGAACAGCTTTGTATTTTTCTACTCTGAAGTGTGAAACAAAGAGCTTATTTTTTTTCTTTTTTGAAACAGAGATGCTGAGAACACTCCAGCCAGTATAAAACTACTGCCCCTAAATGCCACTGGTGCTCAGTGAGCTACAGCCTGCTCTCACCTCCACCAGCAAAAGTGCTGCTGCACGCTGACTTCCTACAGAGGTAAGCAGCATTTACTGCTTTTCTTGCATAGAAAAACAATTCAAGTCCATCACATCACTACACCTTCTTACCTCACTCCCAAACCCACAAATAAACAGGTGCAGAAGGAGAACAGCCCCACCAGCCCGGCACAGACCCAGGGCATGGCCGAGGTTCTCCCTGCCTGGGAGGGCAGCAGTTACCTGCTCCTGCAGCTCCTCATCCAGCCGTCGGTACTCATTGTTCCACACCAGGACGTGCAGGGGGAACGCACTGCTGGCCCTGACAGGGGAGCTCATCATGCCACACACCTGCAGGAGCGGGGGAAGCGGGCAGCCTGCCCTCACTGCCCCCCGCTTTATTTAGGGACACCCCACGCAAAACCCACACCCTGACAGGACTGCTCCCTGAGACCCCTGTCCGTACCCCTCAGACCCCTCCTTCAAACCACTATCCCCAGGGCCTCCTTCAGGTCCCTGCTCCTGGGGTCCCCTTTAGGTCCCAGCTTCTGCCTCCCAACCCTTGTCCCCGAGGCCATGCCCCTTCCTCTCCCCTCCCCAGACCCCC
>VXAB01008472.1:0-13383 GCA_013399175.1 Odontophorus gujanensis
TGCACGGGGCTGTGGGGTGCATGGAGAGCTGTGAGGGGTGCACGGGGCTGTGGGGTGCATGCTGGTGCCTGGCTGTGCCCCAGGAAGGGATGTACACAACCACACCACGGGGTCCCTGCCCGGCCACGTCCCCAGGAACCCCTGCAGCCCTTCTCCTGACCCCTTCCCCCCCCAACCCAGCGCCACACGGCTGCTCCCAGGAGGGCTGACCCACGCAGCCGCTGCCGCAGCAGCATGAGGCTGCAGATTTCAGCACAGGATGGGGACACAGCCCCAGCGCGGCTGAGCAGCGAGATGAGTTTTCTGGACTCAGCAGAGGAGCTGCCAGGGCAGGGATGCGCCCTGGGAGCCGCAGTGCTGAGGGTGCAGATCTGGGGCTCCGCAGAATAGAGGGCCGGGAGCTGAGCCCCGAGCTGACCGAAGCGTTCCCGGCCCCACGCAGGTGAGTGAGGACTGGAAGTACGTGGCCATGGTCATCGATCGCCTCTTCTTATGGATCTTCGTCTTCGTCTGCGTCTTCGGCACCGTCGGCATGTTCCTGCAGCCCCTCTTCCAGAACTACGCCACCAACTCCCTGCTGCAGCTTGGCCAGGGCACCCCCACCTCCAAATAGTGCCAGGGGCAATGGGGGCGGGGGGTCCACAGGGGACGGTGGGCTTTGTGCTCTCACCCCGCAGCGGAGCCGGGCGGGCAGGGCCTGGGGCAGCCACTGCAAACCAATAAATGCTCACAGACGAGCGGCCGCTTCGTTGTAGTGTCATTGCGTGGGGCAGGCGAGGGAGCACGTTTTCCATGTGCTTTCCTACAAAATACGGCTCATCCAGGGAGCACGGAGCAGATTTGGGGCAGCGGTGCATGGCACGAGGGGACGACACGCGCCAGAAGTGATTTAAAACCCACTTATCCATACAGGATCGATGATGCCACGATTCATTTTACACAGCAGGAGGAACCCCGGGCTGCTGCGGCCGCTGCTCCTCAGCCATCTCCTATCTGGTGCTCCTGGCATTAACACCTTGAGAGCTTCACCACCCTTACAGCAGCACCCTGCCAGGTCCACACATCCCACCTCTGCGTGCATCCCATGTGCTACTCTGTCCCCACTGAACAGGGACCCATCAATTCCTGGGGGGAGCTCAACAGCGTGGGGAGCCCTGAGCCCCCCAGCTGCTGGCAGCAGGGCAGGGGAGCACCCAGGCTGCCCCTTCTTGCTTTCCTGCTGCTCCTCAGCTCATCCTGCACCCAGGAGGCAGTGAGATGCTGGGGTTTGGCACTGTCATGCTGTTCAGTGAAGAGGAAGGGAGTCAGCTCTGCCCTGTAGCCCTGCAACGAACACTGAGTCCTCCTGGGCATTTCTCACCTTCCACAAGAGTGCTTTGCTTAACGTGTGGTTGAGCTCAGCCTCACCTGCAGCCTCCCAGCAGCAAGGCAACGTGACTTCCCCATCCCAAAGACGTGCAGGAGGTGGGAGAACTGCACACAGGGCTCAATTCTGCCCCTGAAGCTCTTGGTTAAGGCAAGAAGCTTCATTCACCACCGCCACACAGCCCAGCGCAGATCATCCACTGCTTCGCATACTCCCCTCTGCCCCCCACAAAACACCCCTCAGCTCTACACCTAGGGACCCCCTCTCAACCCCTAACACTTCACACACCCATGGAGCAGAGCCAGGGAACAATACAGAAAATTTATTAACACGGAATGCAACGCCGGCCCCGCTGGCAGCTGTGCAGAGCTCAGTCTGTGTCCCAGCCAGCATCCAGCAGGGAGAACACGAGACAGAAAACAGCCCGGCAGCTTTCTCCAAAGAGAGAACCTGCCCTGAAATCTGCCAGGGGCAGCTGCAGCTCACGGCCCAAATGTTTCAGGGCTGTGGTCCCTCTGGTTTCTTGTGCCTTCTTTTTTTTTTTTAATAAAAAAACAACAACAGAGGAGAGAGAAAGCAAACACAGTCAGGCTGCCCTAGCTTAAAATTAAAAAGAGACAACGATTCTCATGCATGTTTTAAAAGAGAAAGGGCAGGGCCTGGGAGAAACAGGAGCAGACAGAGAAGGCAGCCAGGCCTACGGGGGAAACTGCTGCCACTACAGACTCCAGCTCAGAAAGAAAGTGGCGAAAAATGGACTCACACACCCTGCACACGCTCACCCACACACAGCCAGGGCATGTCGTTATGCATCAGAGATGGAGAAGTTGTCCTCCTCCTGTGGTTTGCAGATCCAGTTGCCGTAGCCCATCTCCTCCAGCGCACTGAAGAAGCACTGCTTGGCTTCCTGGTACGGCACAGCTGCCTCCTTTGCTTCTGAGTACACTGAGAGCTTCTGCAGCTCTCTGTGGTCGGCCTTGGTACACAGCTGCTGGAAAAGGGCAAACGTTTTCCTCTTGGAGACGCGAGACAACTCCAGCTTCGGGCTGAGAAGGAAGAAAAAGGTAACGGTGAAAGATATGAAGCAGAGAAGCAAAGGAGCAGAAGACTCAGGGGACAACGCCTTGGTCAGAGACCCATGACATCCCCTGGGGCTATGGTGAAGGGCCTGGGCAGAATCTGTTCTGCTTCACGAGTTCTGGCTTGAGTCAGCTCGAAACACCTCTCCCCACAGCAAACAGTGCAACACTCACTGTGTAAGAGTAGAGTGACCCCATTTCCCTGGACAGAAAAGCAGCATCGGGAAAGGCTCTTCTTACCCATCTACTTTCCCTTTTGTGCCATCCAGCACTTCCACTTCGTTTCCATCAGCGAGACACCAGTTCACTGAAGACTCCTTTGTCTTGCCCGTCTGCCTGGCAGAGTCGTACACGCTGACTCGTCCAACCTGCAGCCACAGAGGGAAGGGGGGTTCCCAACTCTCAGCCCACCGTGAGCTGGGGGTTAAGGGGAGCAGCCCTTGCCAGGGAACCAGGCACACAGCAGTCCCCAGCCCTGTGTTCAGCTGCTTCCTACTTCTGATTCTCAGTGCTCTTCACGTTAAAATCACAGCTACCCCACGCTGAAGGTCCTCCACTGGTGCTCCTTTTGGGAAAGGATTGTGCTAGCCCTGATCCCATCTGGGAGAAGTGAAACCTGAGGCGTTTCCAACCCTTCCACTCAGCTCAGCCAAACTCCTGAGATTGAGAAGCCACTGCTTGCTCCTAAGGCCAAGGCTACGATGGTAACCCTAGGCTGCATTTCCCCCAGGAACCCACGGACACTGTGGGATGGCACACGCTGCTTTACAGGCCGTCAGCCTCCCAGCTCTGACTGCAGAGGTTCTGCAGGTGACACCCTGCAGGGGCCTCAGCGAGAACCGAGGTGGAAGAGAGGATGGAGACACCAAGAGGAGCACAGACCTCCGGGTGGTTGATGCGATACGGAGCCTGGAGCCTCTTCTGCAGCACGTCCCCATCTCTCAGCAGGCGGCAGCAGATCGCTCGTGTCAGGTGGCCCTGGCTGTACAGGTAACCTAGGAAGACACGCATCAGGAAATATAACTGCACAGGTAACAGATGAGCCCTGAGAATTGCAGCACTGAATGCTGGCAGCCACGGGGATCAGCAGCAGTGATGTTGCTGCTGCACGCCCCTAGGTGAAGGCTCATAGCCTGCAACACGCTTCTGTGTGTCCTCAGCGATGCAAGTTTTGCCTCACCCTCCTAAAATCACACTAAAAAATCAAGAACCCCGGAGGAAAACTCACGCCGCCCACTATGTAAAATCCACAATCTCCCTTTTTTACTTCGAAACAGAGCAGCTCTGCCAAGAATGATGTTTCAGTCTGTTACTCCTGAGCTGTCCACGGTGGAGGGGATTATTTAGCACTGCAGCCCGCCCCCAAGGAGCGGCGCAGCACAGCTGTCCCAACCCAGAAAGGGAAGGTGAACTTCATACCAAGAGTAACAGAGCTGAGGTACACTGGCTCGATGAAGTGTGACAGCAGCGCTCCTTGCAAACCCAGGACGTTCCAGCGTAGGATTTTGTCACTGCAGGACATGGTGCGCAACCTCTCCCCGTGCTGGATCCCATCCCACGTTGGCACAATGTCACTCGACTCCACGGGAATGGTACCTTCCCCTGCGTGAGCAAAGAAAGCTCTTCTGTCAGAAGTCAGACATTCAATCCCTTCATTTCCTGCACGCTGGGTGAGAAAAGGAAGCCTGGAGCTCCAGGATGGCTCAGAGTGGAGGACTGGAGCCACCTGCACTCACCGTTCTCCACCTTGGTCCGCAGTTTGCCTTGTTTGGGGTTCTCAAAGAGGGGCTGGTGCTCTGCCTGCCCCACCACGCTCGCCTGGTCGCTGCAGGATTTGTCGAAGAGCGCTCCGTCTCCACAAGGTGCTGTGCTAGAAGTGAAATGCTCCTCAGGTTACAGCCGGGTCACAGAGAGCTGTCACAGCCAGGGGCATAACCCCACACCAACCTGATGTAGAGGTGAAAGGTGATGCTGCTCTTTATTTTGAGTCTCCTCCCTCCTGCTGGCTCAAAAATGCTCTCTTCTGCAGAAGGTTTAGAGGGGTCATACTTCATCAACTCACTATAGAGAAACCTGAAAACAGGAACATCTCATCAAGAGGTGCTTTGCTGCTCAGACAAGGAGCACATCGAGCCACCCTCTGCCCAGGCCCAGACCAGGCACGGTCCTGAGCTCTGCCTCCATCAAACCGAGGACGAGAAGCCAATGAATGGCGTGTGACACCACAGAGAGGCACAAAACAGAGCAGATTTCCTGCCAGGCAGATGACATGCCACGCCAAATAAGCGTTGTGTCAGGTAAGCAGTCAGAAGCACCGGCAGAGGAGAGGGAAGGAGCCTGGCTGGCTCAGCTCTGCTGCTTTTATGCATCTGATCTGAGCGTGAAGAAGACTTCAAGGTCATTCATCTAGCACCTTTAGTCAGCAGCGAGTTCACACGCAGAGTAAAGAGCCCCACAGGCAGCTGAAGGCGAGCAGTATTATTAGCACAACCCCAAATCCGTTTGCAGCGACCGGGTCTTTTGTGGCTGCTTCTGGGAACAGAGGAAAACCCCGAGGTCCCCAGCACACCGTCAAGGACTAAAGAAAAACTGCAGCTTCACACAGATCCCTCAAGAAGAGCGTGTGGTGCAGGGACTTTGAGGGGGACATGACGCTCACTGCTGTCATCTCTGACAGAATCCGCTGTGCCAGAGCAGCCCAGCAAGTCAAGATGAATAGCTCAGACAGACAGCAAGCAAGAGTGCAGCCCTCTGATTTCACAGCCTGCTGGGGACGGACCCCCAACACCTTCCAGAGCTGAGGAAGGCACAGAGTGCAGACAACAGCTTTATAAAAGCAGCTGCCTTTGCTGCTGCTCCTAACTGGAAAGGCAGGCAATTACTGAGGCTCACCCAACTGCATTTCACTTCAGTTTTCAAGAAGCACCACGCTGAATGCTCCTAGAGATAAGAGAACAATCAGGCAGTTTGGTGTGGGAAAAGCCTTTCCCAGCTGATGAAAAGGGATTTGTCACTTATCAGCACACGCCTTCTGCACCCAGAAGTGCCACAGTGGGATCTGGCTTTGCAGGTTTGCTGCCTCAGAGAGCTGTGCTCAGGACAGAGCCGTGCTTTGCGTGCCGGCCGCGCAGCTCTGCACCGTGCTTTATTTTAAGTGCAGCAGAAGCAGCCCCTCGGGCTCCTGGCAGGTCTCCAGTTCGGTACTAATTCGGGCACCGTTCAGACGTGGCCCTTCTCTCATCAGAGATCACATCCCTCTATTTAACAGCACGTGGGTAAAGCGGCGTTAGAGCATCGCAGGAACTGCTGTGGCTGCACCCCTCGGCAGGCACCTCTGCCTCTCCTTGGGCTTCCTCCTTTTCTCACCTGACAAAGCCTCTGCGAGAAATGATTTCTGCATGACAGTCATTCACCGTCTCCCCCTTCAAGCTCAGTTCTTCTCCCTTCACACAGCGATTACCTGAGGGGAAAAAATAAGAGAGAAATGCAAGGCCTTTGTCACACAAAGCCACGACGAGAACTCTGCAGAAAAGGAGGGTTTTATCTCATCAAGTTTTACTTCTCTGGGCTCCCGAGCAGCACCACCCTGAGTGGTTATCACCACGACCCAGGCAGCGAGGAAAACAAGGGACAAAGAGTGCACACACTGCTCCGCGGACAGCAGAGACTCTGACTGCCACAGTTTTAGGGCAGTGTCCCCCAAAACCTCAGTGCTTTTCACCCCACCACTCCGGGAGGAGCTGGGACAAAGCAGGGAACTGCAGCATCAGATGTGGGACGGAGCCCACGCTCTGATGCACAGAGCGGCGCGCAGCGATGTGAGCAAAGATTAAGAGCAACACAGCTGAAGGTGCGATCACTTCGTTCTCTCTCTCCAAATAAATCACTTGTGACACCACGTGAGCCCTGCCTGCCCTCCACAAAGCCTCCAGCAGCAGCCGTTCCTGGTCAGAGCCGACGGGGGATTCAAGAGCTCAGCTCACGCTGGAAGCAGCCCGTACCTGTCCCAATGCTGACCACCACTCCCAGGTCCTGGCTTCCCTTCCTCATGATGATGGCAGCCAGGATCTTCCTCCCGAGCAGGCTGTGCTGGATGCGGGCAGTGAGGGCGTTGAAGCGCTGGTGGCTCAGCATGGCCATCTGGTCGTGGAGGGTGCTGCCCCTCACCGGGAGCTGCAGGGCAGGGAAGAAAACAGCTCAGGCAGCAGCTAACCCAAAACACAGCTAACCCAAAAAGCAGGAACACACACACAGCACATATCCAGGCGATGCCATTTCGGGCTGAACACACACACAGCGTCGCATCAAGGGGTGGGTGAGGTTCTTCTGGGTATTTCTGGGAAACCCTCTCCAACGCTTCGAGTTCTGCTCTAAGCACATCATTAACTGCAGCAAGCTGTCTTCCTGGCAGCGAGCTAAAGGAGCCGAGGGACGGCCTCCTGAGACTGCCAGGGGGAAACCCACCGCAAAGCAACAAAACCCAATCTCGCCCGTTCCTAGAGGCTCAGCCAGGGAAACGTGTTCCTGGCTTTGTGGGAATCTTCTGGCTGCCTGTTGGGAGCCTGCAGCAGCACCTGCCTCTTCCAGCACCGCCGACTGCCACATCCTCCCTGGTGGATTTTCTATTTAGAGCCACAGCTGTGCAGTTGGGAACGAAGCTTTTGAGAGAACACCAAACTCAAAGCACCGTTTCAAGCAGCGCAGGTTTGGGACTGCCATCCTGACTCAGCCACAGCTTCACTTGTATCTCATTCTGACGCACCACTTTCTGAGCTGATGTAATTTTTAGTCTAGGATGAAGGTTTTTGGAATGGATTTTTTTTTTTCTTTCTTTTAATCAGAAGAAAAATAAAAATGAGAATGTTCCTGTACCACCACAGGAACGTATTTCAGTAGCTCACAGAAATATCAGAGGATAATGAAGCCCTAAAGCAGACACCAGCAGCAGTGCAGAGCGTGGCTGTGCCCTGGGGAAACATCTAACCCATTTTAGGAGAGTGTCAGCTCATCCACACCTTCACAGATAAATGAACTGAGGCATTTTTCCGAGCAGCACAGGAGAGAGAGGGCTAAAACAGCAGACCCAGCCTCAGTTGCTGGACATTACCTCTGCCACGTTCATCCCTCCCATGCGCTCTGCCTTCTCCGTTTCCCCGATCAGGACACGGAGCGCTGCATCAGCGGCCTCCTGCTTGCCCTGCTTCTTACTGTGTGCAGTTACAGCTGGGAACCAGCGGCCTCCAACCTTCGCCTGATAGACAAACCTGTAAAGACAGCAGCACGCTTTTGAGAACCGAAGAAACCTTCTCACTTCAGCCTGGTTTTAAAACCTCCCAGCACAGCGAAGCGCAGAGCGGAGGCGGTGTATCATGAGCTGGACGTGAGGTTTGTCAAGATTTCCCCCTGGAGAGATGCAGCCACTCACTTTGGGTCATGGGGAGGTCCTGTCTGGTCAATGAGTTTGAACTCTGCAGCAAAGCCATTGGAGCGGGCGTACTCCAGCAGGCCGCTGACCGGATTGGCATTGAGGTATTTGATGAGCTCCCCAACACCTTTTGCTTTCGTTGCTTTGGGTTCATCAGGAACGATGATCTGCAGACCACAGCTCTGCTCACCCTGGGGCTTCACCGTGAGCTGGAAGAGAGTTGGACAGGACAGGGCTGTTAAATGGTACCACAGGCCTTGAGGTTCCTGCAAGGGGTGAAATCCATGAAATAAAGGGGGAATGTGACACAACGAAGCACTTGGGTCTTACAAAGAAGCTCTTTGTACCTGTTCAGGTGGGACACATGGCGCAGACTCCCCAGAAAGAATCTTCACAGCAACCTCTGCTGCCATTTGCTTTGCTCCCTTCTTGCTGTTTCCTACCACAGCAGGGAAAATTTGGTCACCCATTTTCACACAGTAGCTGAACCTGACAGGACATCATAGCATACGAAGAAGGTTAAGCACACGTGTCTCAGTCCGTTTATTATCCCTTTCTCCCAGTTCAAGTTAAATCTTCCTGCATTATCACCAGTTTGAATCTACCACAACAGCCTCACAGTTGGAAATCCCAGAGCAGTGCTACCACGTGGGGTATACAGGACTAGAAGCTGTTCTCGATTCGGCAGAGTGAACAGCATCCCTTCTCTGACAAAAGGCATTCCTTTAGCTTCCTTCTGGAGCCAGACGTTGTGGAGGAGCCACGCACACAGGTCAAGGAAGAGCACAGGGAAATGCTGACCAGGGAGGCAAGAAGGGAAGGGTTTCTATCCTCCCCAGAGCTGACAGCAGCATGCCATACCTGGGATCGTGAGGAGGGCCGTCCTGAGACAGCAGCAGGAATTCAATCACGTTCCCCGACTTCTGCCCGTACTCCATTAGCACACTGATGGGGTGCTTCCCAGGAAGCAGGTTGAGCTGAGCTGGTGCAGACAACTCTGGCTCTGAATACAAAGGCTGCAACGAGAAGATCGAGGAGACAGGCTTCAGAACAAGCACTGCTTGAGCAAACTCAAAAAGAAGAAGACAAGACCCGCCTGTTCCGACTCAGGGATGTCAGACACAAATGGTATTTCACTGTTAACTCCGTCGGGGCTCCCATTCTCTGCTTCTTGCATCAGGACCTTCATGGCATTAGCTGCTGCCTCCTGCTTAGCCAGTTTTTTGCTTCCTGCTTCTGCTGGTGGGAACGGGCGCCCATTAATCAATGCCTGGAACTTAAACCTCCGAAAGAAAACAAAAAACCAAAAATGAACAAGGTAAATCAAGAGGCAAAGCCGTGGTGTTTGCTGTGGGAAGTTGACGAGAAGGAGCAGCTAGCTCCTGGCTGAGAGCAAACCTTTGCTGCTGTGTGCAGACAGGATAAAAATGTCAGCATGCCTGAGAGCTCCGTGTCTCACCCCCAAGCATCTCCAGAGCTGCTCACTCAGGAGAGACACAGCAGCTCCAGGTTTTGTTCCGAAAAGCAGGGATGAGCTGCCTTGTTCTGCAAGTGACAGCTGGAAACATGCAATGACTGCTTGCAAAGAGCAGCTCGGTCACATCTCCTGCAGGAAGGCAGGCAGCCTTGGAGCAGCCTGTGCTGTTCTGCCTGTATGTGGTCACCCGGGCTCTTCTGCCCCTCTGGCACTTTCCCTGAGTCCCAGCAGTGCTGTGAGCTGCCCAGTGCCTTCACAGCAGCTCACCCCCATACATCTCCTGTTTTTTTTTGCCATCTATGCAGTTTCCCTCCTGCTCTCCAGCCCTGCACAGAGGAAAGTTGCTTCCAGAGAAAAGGGCTCATATGGGATCCAGAGATGGGCTGAATCCATTCCATCTCCCCTTACAAAAAAGGCCTGGGACTCTGCCTTCAGAAATCAGGCCAATTTTCCTGTCTAGCGAGTCTATTGACATATTCCAGCGTGGCACATATCTACTTTTCACCACCTCACTGGCACTTAGGAACAGCCACAATTTAGCAATTGGAGGTGGGACCCCAGAGACTGACTCTGCACAGCGTAGCATCATGCTCTGCTCTGACCAACCACACCACAGGGACATTGCAGGTGGGTTCACCTCACCTCACCCAAGCTCACTGCTTCGTTTGGGGTTTCCTTCATGCTACATAACAGCTGGCATCTGGATAAGTCAGAGGCACCCCAGAAATGCCAGTTTTACTCTCTCAGTATAACAGAGTTCAAAAGCCAAGGGACCAAATCAGACAGAGTATCCAAAGAGATGAATTCTACCTCCGTCCACCTGAGCGAGGTGTGGAGTTACCAGACCCAGGCAGCCTGGGGTTAAATTTTAACTTCTGTGTTTAAGCAGGAATCAGCCAGGCTAATCAGCCCAAAGCACAGCAAACATTAACGAGCAGGCCCTACGGGACAGCACTCGGGGTGAAGCTGCTTGAAGTTAAACAGAAACAAAAAGACAGCTCAGGGAAGTTGGGAAGCATCCTTACCGTGGTTCGTGTGAGGGCCCGCTCTGCTCCAGCATGGTGAACTCACAGTGCTGGTAGGTGAACTGGGAGTACTCGGTGAGGCCGCTCACCGGGTTCTTCTCCTGGCAAGCCAGCAGCTTCTCCACGGGCGTGCACGGGAAGACAGTGTTAAACTGAGCAGCGTAGCTGGGGGAAGACTGGGAGTGCATGATGGATTCCGACTCATCCGACTGCTTGGTGATAGTGTTGAGATAATCTGGGATGTCATCCGAAGCCCACCTGCCATTTTCAGAGCTATCATAGCTACTGAAGCCAGAACATAAGGGCTCGCAGTCCTTGGGCACGGATGCTTCCTTGCCAGCAGCATCACTCTGAACACTTTGCTCCACCTTCTGCCGCCCATTTTGCACACTTTGCTCTGCTGTTGTCGCTGCTGGTGAAGGTGCAGCCACCTCCTGTGGAGCTGGAGGTACAGAAGGAGGCACACCCGGCTCGGGTGGGGGATCTGCTGGTGCTGCAGCGGCCTTCAGCCTCATCTCCATCCGCTCGCGCTTCCTGCTCGTTAGGGACCATCGTGGAGGGGTGGAATTCTGCTTGCAGACATCTCCCAGCTTCTCCAGAGCACTGAGAAAGGAATTCACATCCTTCGCCCTTGAAAATCCAATATTTCTGGCAAGGTTGATGGCTGTCGTGTCCGCCACGCTGAACAAGAAGTTGCAGATTTTGTCCTTGGTCTCAGCCATGGTGGGATTGGTGTCTCTCGTGCCAGCTGCACCCCTCTCCTCTCTGCTCTCAGGAGCTGGGTCTGCGTTACCCACCCTGTGCTCAGGAGGGTTTCCTTCTCTCTCGGTGTTTGGGTTGGCAATCCTCCACAGCGGCGGCGTCCCCACAATTCTGTGCAATTTGCCGTCTCTGTGGAGCTTATACAGAACACGATTGACCTCTTTCCTTTGAATTTTAAGCTTACGTACAAGATCGTGAACCGTACAAGTCTCTCCCTCCCTGAGCTGCCCCAAAATACTCAGAATTTCTTGTTCCAAGTCCTGTCCAGCGAGAGACAGTCTCTGTAAATTCAGTCTGATGGTGAATGAGTCTCCTTGCGAGTGCTCCTGAGAGTGATAATGAGGAGGGGGACGATGTGGGGACGTTCCTACTTGCTGCTGTTTGCTGGAGAACCTATGCCACTCTGCTTTGCCACAGCTGCCTTGCCCACTCCCTGCAGGAGCCACAGCCTGCCATCCTCCAGCACGCAGCTTGCTGTACGACTGCGGCCTCTGAATTAAGCAGACATCACCATCCTGCTCTGCTAGGTGCAAAGAGGACTCCCAGCTTGTTTTCTGCGAGGGACGGGGGCAGTTAAACAAAGCTGGGTTAGCGTTGGAGGAGTTGTGCCTTGCCTGGGTGAGATATGAGCCTTTGCCTCGAGCAGTGCCTCTGCTCATAGCGCAGCGCTTCAGCACACGTTTGTGTCAGGTCACCTGCACACCAGGAGCAGCGACTCTGAATCCCCACTTCTCAGCGGACACCTGCTGGGAAGACACACACAAAAAAGACCCAATATGGATGAAAAACCTCAATTACACCACTGCACGCTCCCAGAGGTGCAGTCTGAACAGATTCTGTGCTACAGAGATGCGCATCTCGTCAAGCCTTCCTGCCTTCCACTGACTTTAAATTATTCATCCGTGCTCAACTGGCAAATTACACCTGCCCAGGTCAGAAGCCAGCAGTCAGGAGCCCTGGGTGAACTTAACAAGAAAACAGCTTTAAAATAAAAGAGACGCTGCTCTTGTTGGGCTGAACATCAAGCCAGCTGCACAGACTGAATTTTGGTGAACCCTTTAGGCAACACTGGGCCATGCCAAATCACAAGTTCCTCTTCCGTGCCCTCAGGGAGGCAAGAATCAGGTCTGCTTTTTGCACTGAGGAAGATGAGGGAGCTCAACGTGGCACAGAGCAGAGCTGCAAAAGCCTCACGGCGGATTTCAGGTTTGCAGCTGAAGTCTGAAACCTAAATGTCCTTTTGTTCGTGGACTGCACATGACCTACAGAGATAAAACATCGTTCTGCGGGAGAAGTAAAGTGATAACCTACAGAGAAACCGGATAGCTGCACACTTTGTAACGCCACGAAGGTGCTCTGGGCCGTGCCGCCCCCGTGGGCTGCAGCTCGGAGCTTTTAAAGCGCTGGTTAAAGAGAAGCAGCCACACGAGGGGGGGTACCCCTGCCCCTTCCACACACAGCCACGGATACCTCCTGCCAGGCTCCCTCCCACTGACCCCCACGTCACCAAACTCCCAGCAAAGAAAGTTCCCACACACACACGTGGAGCACTCCATCCCTAAATGGGCTCACGGCATCCTCGAGCTTCACCCCTTAACCAAGCCGACCACCAACTCCGGCCGTTCCCTGCTCCCGGTACGGGGCTCCTTTCGGTCCAAAGGAGCACGCAGCGATCCGGGACAGAGCTTCCCGTCACGCGTTACCTGCGCGCCGGCCGTGAGCCCCACGCGGGGCTCCGTCTGTGTCGGGAGGACTAAAGCGAAGCGGCAGAGGCGGCGCCGGGCCCGGGGTACCCCGTAAGATGGCTGCGGATCCTTTCGCTTTCGGTTCCGTACCCGCAACGATCCTCCCCGCCCCGCCCGGGGGCGGGCAGCGCAGAGACGCGGCGCCGTGCCCGGAGTTGAGGGGGAGGAGTGCGGCCGGAGCCCGGGGAAGGGTTACCGGGGAAGGGAAGGGTTACCGGGGNGTTGCCGCGTAGGGGTTGCCGGGGAAAGGTTACCGGGGAAGGGCTGCCGGGGAAGGGTTGCCGGGGAAGGGGTACCGGGGAAGGGTTACCGGGGAAGGGTTACCGGGGAAGGGTTACGCTCGGTCCCCGGTACCGCGCTGCGCGTCTGCGAGCGCCGCCGGAGCCACGCGAGGGAAATTCTCTTTATTCTCCGCGTTCACGCACCGCGGGTGGGGGAGGGGGGCCGGCACAGCCCCGTCCCTGTGCCCCCATCGCCTCCCCTCCCCCCGCCCCCGAGCTCCGG
>VXAB01008477.1:654-17208 GCA_013399175.1 Odontophorus gujanensis
TTGTGAGCTTTAACGCCATCTTGTCCGGCTGCCTGCGGGCGCGCTGCCGGCCACCCGCCTTCCCGGTTCACCGCCGCTCCCGTGCCCTCCTTCCTTACCCCCGGCGCTGCCTGGCATCCCCCTGCCTTGTCCTGTAGCGCCGAGGTCCGAGGGACGGCGTCTGGAAACTTGGAGGTGTGGAGGGAGGGAACGAACAACCGCCGTTTCTCCTCCGGGAGACACCGCTCCTCTCGTGTCTGTACCCCTCCCCGCAGGCTGCCCGCCGCTGATTGCCGGTCCCCGTGCATGCGAGGTGTGAAGCTGGGCAGCGCCCCTGAGCCATCACCATGGATTTTGTGATGAAGCAAGCCTTAGGAGGTAAGTGCGGCCGGCACATGGGGGGCCTCGCTTCGCCTTCTCTCTCTCTGCAAGAGGTGATGGACTGCTGAGAACCTCTGGTGGGGCTGCAACTGGGAGAGCTATTGGGTGGCTGCAGGGACGTGCCAGCCAGATTCATGATCCCAGAGCCAAGTGTTGAAAGAATCTGAGCAGGAGAGGGCAGCAACAAGCAGACACCGAAGCCCCGTGTTGGAGAGGGAGGGATGCCTCCCGCGGCAGATGTGCAGGAAGGACCTGGGCTATACTGGGACCCTATCAGCTGTGTCCTGCTGTACCATACAAAGGTCCTGTCTTGCTTTGTGCTGTCCTCTGAGGCAGCTATGTCAAAGACAGCAGGCAGATTTAATCAGAGGTTTCCCAAAGAGTGGCATTTCTTGTGTGTTGTGGGAGCCTCTCCTCCATCCTCCCCGCAGACTTTGGGCAGACATTGACCAATGGCCACTGCGGAGAAATTTGTTTTTTGTGACCTAGCATTTGGGAACTGATGTTTTTAAATAAAATTGCTGCAATAAGCAGGGAAAAAATAATAAAGTATTCCCTCACATCAGATGTAGTTATGGGGCAGACTTTTAATATGGTTTTAGTGTATTTCCTTCTGGGTGCACTGAATCACTTTAACCTAACAGTGGGAAATAGACAAGGCAGCAGGGTGGGGAGACAAATAGAAAACACAAAAGTGTTTGGGAGTGAGCATTTTTTTTTTCTCTGCCACAGTTATGCTGTCTTGCTAGGCTGCTTGTCCCACATGCTCAGAGTGAGACTGTCACTGGGATGATACTGAGTACAGGCTGCCACTGGAAGCTGGTTAGCCTCAGAAGAAGCTCATGAGGTGTTTCTTTTTTAGTATAACTGATATGTGCATTTTCCATTAATTTTCCTTTGGGTAAACTGTAGCCATGGGACTGAGAGGATGTCTAATGCACAGTGTTACTGATGCCATATGCTTCAGTACATGGTAGAAACATTTACTGCAGGACGGTTTTCTCTGGCATGGAAATGTGTTTTTCATTTTTGCAAGGAAAGAACTATTTTGTCACCAAGGGAGCAAAATCTCATAGTTAAGAATAGAGTGATATCCCAAGTTTTCACTGTGGTGTTTTGAATGTGAAGGACAAATTGAATTAAAAAGGTATCTTCATATCCTGTTATTTTGCGTGGTCAAAGTAGGTCCTATATGAAAAAATAAATGTTCTTATGGTAGCAGTGTTACATTTTCTCACTGTTTGTGTCCGTTTGAAGGAGAAATACTCCTGAGGAGGGCAAGTTTTACACAGGCTCTCTACACTGTGAGTAAGGTTGCTTGCAGAGAAGTGAACCTGGATCTGCACAGAAAATCCAACCTATGCGGGTGGAGATCAGACAGTCCACTAAAGATATGTAACTGCTTAGTGACTGCAGTTAGAGTCAAGGAGGGGAGGGTTGCAGCAGAGGAGTAACAGCTGAGATGCATGCCTTTATTGTGGGGTAGTGACTAGCTGGAGTTGGGAGCAGTGTGTGCTTGTGCCGAACATCATTTAATCTGGGCAGACATTCATTCTAACATAATCCTGCATGCCAGGGTCAGGATTTGCATTATAACAGGAGCTGTTGAGAAGTCAAATTCAGAGAGGATCTATTGGTGAAGCCTGAGTATCTCATGTCTCCAGCAAGATGCTATCCAGGGCGCCAGTTTTTCTGCCAGATGACATAGTATATTAGCAAGCTGTGCCTGGCATTTGCCCCTTGCTGGATGGAGGAGAAGGCTCCACAATCTGGTTAAAAAAACAGGAAATGTTCATTCATTGCGCAGAGATGTACTTTTATCTTAGGAATGGTTTTAAGGAGGGAAAACAGCTTCTTCCAGGACAGATAAATCATAGAAAGTAAAGGTGCTTATGGACACTGGTTTCCCACACAACTGATACAATCATGATCCTTCTGAGAGTTTTGCTATCTTTGAAGTAATCTCTTAAGATGTTTCCTGGGTCTCTAGTGGCATCTGACAATCAGGTAAGCTTTTCCTTGGAGTTTTACTCATCAGAGGGGTAGAAAGCGGGAAGGTGTTTTGTAAAGAGATTATGATCAGTTAGCAAGCAAGGAAAGGCAGTTATGATGTGTGGTGTAGGGCTGCTTTGTTTGGGAGTCTGTGTGACTCCAGAGGGTTGGGATTAAGAGAAATTAGTTTGTCAGGTTATTGTATTCTGCTGAAGCAGAATATGTTCTTTCCCTGTACTGTAGTTAAAGAGGGTCTGCAAAAGCTTGCTCTGTCTGCAGTGGAGGGCTCTCCCTGTGCTGTGCTGCCAGCGTTGGGATTTTGCTGCTAGTCTTGGCAGCAGCCATTGCCTGGCTTTCGGCTGGCTTGAGAATTTGTCTTTGCAAATTCTTGGCCCCTTCAAGGTAAAATTCCTGACCTTCTCATCAGTAGTGGAGGCTGTGGTCCAAGAAAAGCACTACAAAATATTACCTTACTTGGCCAGCTGGTTTCTGTGGCATTTTTACTTTTTTCTCCACCCAGGACATTTCATTGCCCTCTGTGGAAAGTCCCCCCTTGTGCTGTTTGTACAGCAGTACAGGCACCACAGATCTGAAATGCAGTCATGATTCTGATTTGCTGTGTGGGATGACAGGAGGAAAACAACAAGGGGAAACTTGAGAGCTTAAAATCACTGCTTCTGCTGGAGAAGTGACAATGACAGCAAAAGGGTATTTTTACCTCTTTCTATAACCAGATCCCTGCCACACCAGCAGATGTTGGTACAAATGTCTGTTGGTCATTTATCTGTTTCTGTGAGAGTTCACTACGTGAACACAACCAGCATGATTGCATGATGCATTGCACATTAGGGGTGCTCTTTAGCAAACCAAGTCAGAGCTCTGTAGAATTGTCATCACGATTTATAGACCAAGATGAGTGACTTCCCAGGAAAATGCTGGTGGTGGAGGATCTAATATGGTCCCTGGAAGAATTTAACCATGGTATTTTCACTGAACAGCACTTACCTTTGCACTGGTTGTGTGAAAGCAAGGGATGCTTTAATATCTGACTGCTAGTCACACTGCACTGGCTCACTTCCTCTTTCACTGAGGTCTTGGCAAACGGAGAAAAAGGAGAGCAGATGCTAACACTCATTAAGCTTTGCTTTGTTACCTCTTTTTACTGGAAGACTTGAGGGTCAAGGGACTTATGGATTTTCTTAAAGGAAGGAGAAGGGGAGAGCCCATGGAAGGGTGAGGCAGATTCCACAGAGCTGTGATAACTGTGTGATTGGATAGAAAGAGAATTTCTTAACAAAAAGAACAGGCATTGTGCAGGCCAGACCAGAAAGGTATGAAAGTAAGGATGTTATAGGGCAACCAGAATAGCTCCTACTCTGCTTTACATAGTGTACTGCCTTTTAGTATGCTTCCTTTATTGACAGACAGGAGAAACACGTAACTGCTATGCCTATCCTAAATGATGACTTTTCCTAATGTAAGACTGTGTATTAGTCTTGTAACATATTTCATATAATTATGCATGTAAAGGATACTGTATAAATTCTTTCTTCATTCTGTCCTAATCCCTTGAATTCACTGTTTAAGTCCCACGAGGAAGAAGAGCAGACTTGAGCTTCTGATTAGACATTCACTGGGTTGTATTATGGACAAGATTTTCAGTTTTATTGGCAGCAGCTTAGAGAGAGGACTACTGTTTGGCATTGAATTCTTTATCTATCAAGATTCAGTGGAGACTTGTTCATAAGGATTCCTAAAATACAGTGGGCAGAAAACAAATGCAAGCCGAGCACCGTCTGGAATATGTCAGCAGGTGGGATTGACTGCTTTCTGTTTCCCAGCTGCTGCTTTGGTTCCATTATATATATCACAGAACTCAGTCCAGCAGGAATCCTCTTGTTCTTGAAGGTAGGCAGAGATTTAAAACCTCCCAAAGATAATAGGATTTAAGTCACTGCCTGTAAGCTCCAAAAAAGCAGGCCCTATGCTAAGCGTCTATTAGTAAAGATGTGAGTGTGGGAAGGGCAGATAAGCCTGGGTGGAAACTACTGGTGTTCAACAACATCTTTGCAGCTTCTGTCTCAGAAGCTTATGAAGTGCATGCTACTTGTTTGCGATAGGTAGACTAAGCCCTTGATTTGTCATGGAGATGTCAGTAAGATCGAGCACTATGAAGGGCAACACATATCTGGTGTGGGGCACAGAGTATGAAATGGATGCAGCAGTTTCTGCCTCCTCCTCCTCCAACTCAGCTTTTCTTTCACATTTGCAGTTCTCTGCTGAGCCTTCCCTGCTCTGGGACCTCATGCATCACATGAGCTGTTCTCCAGTGCTTGTATTACTGTTTGGTCGTGGTGTAGGGTTGAAACTGCAATGCAGAACTGCAAGTTGTAGCACTCATGTAGCACTGGTACTCACAGCTGGGGTCCCCTTTGCCTGTAATCCTTGACATATGTGACGTGAGGTATTTCGTTTTGCAGTCAGATGCTTCCAAGTGATAGTTTGGAGAATCTCAGGCAGGAGGCCTCCACTGCAGTGAGTGGTGGGGGCCCCTCTGCCTCTGTTCACAAACAACTTTGTCTAAAGTGTTAACTGAGTAAGAACATGAGATGAAGGCTGCAACTTCAATCTGTAATGTGACTGTGCTGTTGATCTGCTGTCTTCTACATACTTTCTTCTTTGTCTAATGCTTTGCCTACATGCATTTTAATGACATTTTGAAGATTAAGAGTTAGCACTGATATCTGTAGATACATTTTTCAGAAGGGATGGTTTTATTCAACTTTTTGTAATGCATACTGCTGGCAAAGATATTTTCTTCAAGAAACTGGATTATGCTGAATGCAGTCATGATGTCTGTTGCCAAGATAGGGGCAACAGGAAGACAAAGTAAACATAGATTCTGTAACTGTTCAAGGCCTTTTAATCTACAGCAGCTCAGAATCTTCCTCTTTTTTTTTTTTTCTTTTTTTTTTTTGATGCCAGATCCTTCTGTGGCAACCGGTAGATGTGTGTTCCTCAGGAATTCCGATTAAAGCCAAGGAGAAAGAAGTTTCTCAAGGAAGCAGATCATTGATGGTGGAGATGATCTGATGAAACAACTTAAGTGAGGGCCAGCTGACATTTCATCTATAATCCAAATTAGAAAAATAAACACTGGCAAAGTTCTTCCTTGTGCCTTTCTTCAGGAAACTTTATTTTATATTTGCTTGCTTCTGTTGGGTCAGTCGATTTTAGAATCATATGAGTGCTCCTGTGTTTCTTCTCTTACATCTGTTTGCCTTATTTGTAAGATGGTACTGAGAGTATGCTTAGTATCCTTGCACAAAATGAGTAACGTTCAGCCTGTAGGTTGTAGAATGCGTGCCTGAATTTTTTGGCCTGTGCTGCATAGAAAACACTTCTTAAAGTAGGAGAAGTGGAGGTGGGTGGGAGTCTAGCCCATGGTGCACTACACTTATTCAGACTGTCCTGCTAACAATGGGACTTTGAAATGCAAGCACTGTTTTGCCTTTGTGCTGATCCTTGGGGAGAAAGAAGTTCAGATGCAAGTTATAGTTGTCTCCAACAGTTTTTCAGGCATTAAGAGATGTGTTTCTTCTGATGGTAGAGTGGTGACTATAGGATATGAGTCCCTCAACACTATTGAAATTTCTTCTTCAACCTCTAAGTGCTGCAGACAAAGCATACTGTATCTCTTAAGAGCACTGTTCTCTTTCAGTGGTAAGGCAGAGAGCAGTCTACCTTGAATCCTTTTGGCAGGCTGCAACTCTTTGTTGCCTCTGTGTGCTCTTTACATGTGCTGGGATCAAGTGCTTAAGGCTACACAAAACATATGACATTAGCTAAGTTGTGGTTTTGAGAACTGTGCTGGTTGCTGTCTTACTGTCTCACCTACGGCTTGGTTGCAAGAGCTTGGCTATAGTCAGTTGTCTCCTGCAGGTTGGCATTAGTGAGTGGTGTAGGGCATTGCTGAGGTTGAGAATTTCCACAGGTTGCTGAGAGTATGATCATGTGGTTTACTAAGGGTAACAGCTGTAATTACAGGCATGGTTGAGGTTACTAGTGATCTTCCTATCATCGGTATGAATCACAGTGCATATTAGAGACAAAATAGCTTAAGCAAACTGTGTGTCTCCCTACTAGGAGCAAATCGATGATCACAATGTGCAATTCGATAATTGATTTTTTTGTGCAGTTTTAAATGAGCTGATTCAAATTAGACACTGTCACTGTGGAAAAACATTAATACAAAAAAGTAAATATAATCTACTTTCTGATGTGCATCTTACTGAAATTTGAATTTTGTTATGTACAAGAATGAAGCTCCTTAGAAGCTGCTTATTGTTTTGCAGCATGAGTCTTGCAGCTTATTTGCAGTGATACTGACCTTGGAGGAATGTCAAACATACAAAAACAACAGGAATTCAGGATTGAAAGGGCTGTGCAATATCTTCTGGGGAGTATAATGACAGAAATGAAGAAGTGTGGTGGTCTTACGGCCACACTGCTCTCTCACTCACCCTCCTCAAATAAAGCTGGGATAGGGGGAAATGTGATGTCAAAACCAAAAGGCATGCAAGTTGAGATAAGGATAATTTAATTAAAGGAATAAAAGAAAGAAAGAAAAAAACAATTAAAGGCTGTGTGGGAGCAAGGAGAAAAGAATTATTCCCTGCTTTCCATCAACATGCAATATTTGCCCACGTCTTGAGAGGCAAGGTCTCAATATGTGTAGCAGTTGTTGGGAGGACAGATGTTTTCATAAAGTTTTCTACTTCTCCTTTCCCAGTTTTTATTGCTGAGTGTGATGCCATATGGAATGTAATATCCCTTTGGTCAGTTTAGGCCACCTGTACCACTTGTGGCTCCCTTCCACCTCCTGTCCACCCTAACTTACTGGCTTCAGGAGTGTTGGAGATACCTTGTCTGGTATCAGTGGTGTTCTACCTAGAAGCCCTAAGCACAGCACTGTATGGGGGGAACCCCAACCCAACCAGACCAGTACATTTCAGCCTGTAATACTGGAGCTTTTTTGATAACTCGTTTACTGGTAGAATGGGAGCAATAAAGAGGAAGGCAGACAACAAAGGAGAAGGGATGGTAAAGGAATTCATGTCAGTGCTTAAGCTGGCAGAGGGCTGAACTGTACATGTCTCTGTGTCCCTGGATCCAGCTCTTTTTGCTGGTGAGTAGTGGCAAAGTTAACCAGCAGAACAGAAGTTTGAAGCTTGTGTTTAAGGTAGCTTAGTGAGATCTGATTGTCTCAGCTGCTGGACTCATCTGTGGGAGAATACTGAGTGTTCCTGGGAAGGTCACTTGCTCTCTGGGTTAGATGGTGACTCTTTCAGCTCCCCTTCATTATCCCAAGAGTACGACAGGGTCAAGAGTCACCTGGGTACCTAAGCACTGACTGCTTCATTGGATGGCAATAGCTTTCCTTGTTCTGTTACTCCTTCCCCTGCTTCTTGGTTCTTGGCAGAACTGAACTTGTAGACTTAATGGGTTTAAATGTTTATCCTTGACTTGATATTTACAGTGAAGATGACTTTCTACTATTTTATTGCATATGCTAAGAGACCTTCTGCATGTCCCTTGAAGGGGTAGCAGCTGTGGAACTGCTTGCTTGGTCTCTGTTCCAGTGGCTGTCCAAAGTGTACTTATCTGCTACATTCCTTGAAAACACAGGTGTTAGAATTTTAATTTGCAAGAGAACTTTGGAAAGAGATTATTAAAAGATTTTTTTTTTTTTTTAAAGCTTTTTATACACAGTTTGTATTTTCTCAGCAATCAGGAAGAGAAAGACTTAGCATAAACTTGAAATAACGTGCAAGAAAAATACGCCGTATCCAAACAGCTGTGTTTTTAATCTGTGACAACCCATTATTTTATTCTGGCATTAAGTGTATGCGTGCCACTCTTCCCTGATACCAGAAAAAAAAAGAAAAAAAAGAACAAAAATCCCCAGCTTGTAGGATTTGATGGCGATGACAGCATTAATTTTTAGGACGGAGGCATCTTGTAAGAATTCATGGCAATTTTATTATTGCCTTTGGAAATAACTGAGTTTCATCCAGTCTGTTTCACACTCTTTTAAAACATGGTTTCCCTAATCAGCTGCAGCTGTCAACATCTTTGTTTTGCCGTCAGTTACACATCAGTGGCAGCACTGAAAGCACTCTTGTCCAATTGCACTACTATTGCAGGTGATTCTGCCCTGTTGTCTTTTGAGGACTGTGCAATTCCAAGTTATGCTCAAGTGCAGGGTGTAGGTGTAGGGTGGTAATTGGCATGGAATTCAAACATTTGGTCTCAGTGTCTGGTTTAAGCTCCTAAATTTTTAATGAAACATGTGAATAAGGCAGCACAAAAGAACAGCAGAACTTAGTGCTCTTTCTTTCTTTCTTTCTTTCTTTCTTTCTTTCTTTCTTTCTTTCTTTCTTTCTTTCTTTCTTTCTTTCTTTCTTTCTTTCTTTCTTTCTTTCTTTCTTTCTTTCTTTCTTTCTTTCTTTCTTTCTTTCTTTCTTTCTTTCTTTCTTTCTTTCTTTCTTTCTTTCTTTCTTTTTTGTTTGTTTTTGGTTTCTCCATTAAAGAACATGAGTGGCTCTAACTGAGTGAAACGTTTGTTCCTTGTGAATGAACCAATTTCTTGATACTTTCCATCAGAATTAATTTTACATTAAAGATTTTCTTAAAAATAAAAGAATAAAGGGAATAATTATTCAGAAATTACCATCACATCACCTACTTCTTTGCACAATCCTATTTGGGAATTAAACTGCGTGTGAGAGTGTTTAGACAAACTCTGACCTACGTGAGAGACAGACAGGTCTCTCCATTTATTTATTTTTTTCCCCTGCATTATGCATCTTTAAAACTCTTCTTATGTCAGCTGAACTTTCTCTGGTGTATTTTTTCTTACTGCACAGTTTAAACATCAGCTGTTCCTATTCCATGTCAGCCAGGCTGCACAGTGACAGATTAAAAGGAGCATGAAAGAGGAAAATTATAATTGCATGGAGATACATTAAAATGCTGAAGATTAAGGTTAAGAGGGGGCACAACTGCTTTCTCTAAGTACATGAGAGAGGTGAACACTGCAGTGAAGGGAGAGCTACTGAAGGTGAAGGACAATATTGGTAAAAGAATAATGGGAATAAATTGTCCATGAACACACTTGAGTCAGGAATTAAGAGTTTTTTTATCTAGTGAAAGAGAAGAGAGGAGGTAGGGGAACCTGCTGCTGGGGAATGCAGGGAGAAATAGAAACTGGTTCTCAGGTGGGTTTCACAAATTATATCATGTAATTGTGCATGCTATACAGACAGGGTCAGTAAGGCAGGGGATTACTATCTGAGTACTTTTATACCATAATAGCAGATGGATAGAGCAGAAAGCCTCTGAACAATCATTTGTAAGAAGCTCCATAATGACCAAATAATCTTTAAAAGTGGTTTAGTTTTTACACTCCATTTTGATGTTAGTCCAGTACATGGTAGTCCCTGAAGTGGTCAAGAGGTCTTGTGCAATTCAGTGGGAGCCACCAGTGTGCTCCTCAAGAGAGGATGTCACAGAGCTGTGGTTAGATTTCCCCTTTCTGAAAACTTTTTAGTCCAATTGTGTCTGTGTTTGAGGAGGAGCGGTATGCCAGTTATATCATCTTACTGGTTAAGGATGGTCTGAGATCAGCTGTCAGATTTAAACTGAAAGTGATTTTGGTTTCTTCTGAGTAAAACAAGCTCATATCTCCTCTGGATAGTTTTCTAGCTGTGATATTTTGCCTGAAGCAAGTTTTTGGGGTTCATGTAACAGCTGTAGCTATAATCAACTGTAGTTGGTGCATCAGGAGCTTTGGTACTGTAGGTGAAGTGGACTCACTGTGAGCCCCTCTGGCTGGCTAAACAGAGTTACACATCATGTTTTTAAACTGTGCCAGTGAAATCACTTTAGTCTACCTATCACCTCCATTTTTGTTGCAGCCTTTTCTCTGTATAGCCCTATTACTTTGACAGCAGTTCACAAGTAGGCAAATCTTTCTGTAAAGCTGTTTTCAGTACCTTTGTTCACTTGTTTGTTTTAGAGTACATATGAGTAGTTCATTATTTCAGAGCCAAGTATTCCTACAGAATCTCCTCTCAATTTTGAGTAGATGTCTGGCCCGGTTTAGCACCCAGGAAAAGAGGCCTATTTTGTCTACAGGACTGAATGACTTGGGCTCAGGTGTATCCTGCTGCACTGTGAGGTTCTGTCCTCTTGACTTGATAATTTCCTACCCTAGACTCCTGAGAACTGTGTGATTACTTCAGAATTGCATACCCAAAGACAGCCTACACCAAGGCTACACAGGCAGATGGTAGGAAACAAACTCACTCCCATATTACACTGGCTTCTGGAATAGAAGAAGAATGTGCCATCCCTCTTAGTTGTGTGTGTATCTTACTGTATTGCCTGGAATCATTTTTACGAGGCAGAGATCCCAGAGCAATTCAAATTTCTCTGAACACCGTTCCCTTAGCCAGTGTCAGAGTGCTCTCTTTTCTGGTCTTTTGTCTGGACCTGAGATAGAGACAGTGGCTTACCTTATGCTAAAGGGACTTGATGGTTTTGCTTTTCAGCTAATGTTCCAGGTGACCGTGTCTGTCTGGTTTGCAGTTCCTCTTGTCCAAGACGTGGGTCCTTGATGTACTCACAGCTGTGCTGACATTTTCTTGAAAATAGATGGTGAATTGCATCTTCTTGATTACAACCACAGAGAAGATGATGAATAAAGTGAAGACAGACACTACTGTTTTAACTGCTTCACATCTAGAATTGTTTCTCCATGTTTAACGCAGGATATGTCAGTTTCAGTGCAGTTTTAACTCCAACAGTAGCCAACTACTGTCAACTACCTGTCCAGAGTTAAGAACACCCACTATTTTTGTCTCTCAGTTGTGGACAGTTGTCTTATTGATGGTTCTTACATGGTTATTTGTCTGATACTTATTTAGGACTCACTTTGGAGAGCATCTTGCTTTGTACTCTAGAATACTAGGTCTTTTTTATGTGCTTACAAAATTATTTCTAATTAAAATACAGCAATTTAGCTCATCATTAAACAGCTACTCTAGATCAACAGAGACAATCTGTGGATAACTCAGTGAAATCCTGGGGTTGATTCTGTTTCTACAGGTCCCGAGCCTTCATGGGCACTACTTTGATACAGCATAATAAAAGTTACAAATACCATCTATTTTAAACATGTTCTTTTGGGCACAGATATGACACTGTACAGCAGCTGAAGAGCAGTGTTTCTCCAGTTTTTTCCAGATGCAAGGAAAATGATATTCAGACTGAAACGGATGGATCATATCTGACCATCTCCACTGCTACAAATGGAAGAGGACTTTGTGACCCACTCCTAGGGAGAGGCTTGCTAACTCAGAGATGGTATTAGTTACATAAGATCTCAGACATAGCCCAAGTGCAGCATTGATGGTTTGGAGTGAAGCAATTATCTATTTTGTTGACTTAAGAACAGAGCGACCTAGATTCTCTATTCTTTTTTTTTGTTTGTTTGTTTTTTTCTTCCCTTTTTTCTCCTTTTTCCTCATGGGGTGGCCCACTTAGTTGATTAAACAGCAACTCAGTTATAACTGGTTGTGTTACAATTGGGAATAAAACAGATGTAAAGAGACAAATTGATGAAGTCATTTTTTTTTTGCCTTGTTTGTTAACTGGAAGTTATGGCTGAGATTAAATGACGAGCATTAATTCTAGTAGCTTTCAGGTGACAGGCATCTTACAATAGCTTTTGCTGGCAGAATGTGGATTACATTCAGCTGGAATGTGATTCAAAGAAAAGTTCATTTTAAGGTGAGGAAAAAAGAGGTACCAGTCTAATTTATGGAAGATTTAAAATGAATGTTAAATCCAAAAGAAGCCCAAAGTCAGCAAATAAAGCAACAGCCTTGTTCACATTTTATTTGAAGTGAATCCATGAAACACATTGATGCTCATGCACTATTTATAATTTTGATGCATCTGCAAATACTCTAACAAATGACCAGAGGTATCAGAAAGACACATAAGTGATCCAGGAGGAGAGTACATATCGAGTGACTGAAGTCCAGCTGAAAACATTCCATGTGGCACAGTCAAAGAATTATCCTTTGGGTTCAGGACATGACAGCTCAGTAGAAATAAACTAGCCAGGTAGTAAAGCCCATTCTTAATGGAAACTGACATTGGCCAGGGTCATAGTTGTTCCCTCAGCTGCTGTTTTCTTAGAGCTTTTTGTGAGCTGAGGGGACACAGCAATATCAAAACTAGTTAGTGCAGGACCGCCGTGGAATTAAAATTCCTTTTTCCATGAAGTTCAAGGAGGTAAATGATCTGATGAGATTTCTAACTCCTAAAGACAGGTAGAGTCAAATTGCACACCTAGGTGAGTATCTGTAGGTGTATATTTGCAGCAGAGACTGAACTTTAGGTGAGACCCAGCACCAAACTTGTTCATTAACTCTAAGTGGTTGGAGGTGTACTTTGTGTCTCTTTGTTTCAGCCTCTGAAAGTGGGCCTACAGAGAACTGCAAGGTCTCTTCTGCAGAGTGTGAGAAGTGTAATGTCCTTACCTGCATGGTTTCCCATTTTACTTTAGCAGTGGAGAAAAGAGGTATTCACCTGTGTTGAAACCAGCCTAGGATACTTTGGGGTTTGAAGAAACGCCTCAGGGATCAGAGAAGGCCTCATGGAGAAAGGCCTAGGAAAACTACTTTCTTGTGTTTAACTTTTCCTGGTTGAGGAGTAGCACATTGGTATGGTAGCAGAGTGCAAGTATTCTAAGTAACACCATACCAGGATGATGGCTGAGTTCATTTGTGTTATTGGAGCCAGATCTGCTCCAAGTGAAGCTCACGTAGATCAAAAAAGAAAGGTCACAGTCTTCTATCTTCACTTTGTAAGAATTGAGTGCTTTTCATCTACATGGGGAAATTTTCCTCCTTCAGGAGGGATTCATCGATACCACAGAAGATAAAAGCCAGTCCGATAATTTGAGAGCCTTGAAGGCCCTAGAAAACCTTGACTCAAAGCTGGCTGACAACATGGGGAAAGCCACATTTGATTTCAAATTGTCAGAGTGCCGTTTGAAATTTGAAAACATCTGACATTCTTATGCAGCACTGCTTATCCTTTTTGTATTTCTTCTATGTTGTGCTTTTGTATTGACTTTCATGGTTAATTTTTTGTCTTCTCTCAATAACTAATATACAAGGGCATAAGTATTGGTTATTTTACAGTCTTTTTATTTTCTCCTTTTCATGTACTTTCCTATCGGGATGTTCTCTCCTTCTTTCACTTTGGTGCTGGGGTAGCATTCAAATCACTTAACAACAGAGCTTCAAAAGGTTCTTGAGGTGGGGGCACTAGGATCAGACTGTTCACATGGTATTTCTCTTGAATCTACTGACATTTTGCTAGTGATATTTGGTCAGGCCAAAGCTGCTGTCTGTGTTTCATAGAAATGCTGATCTTCCTTGTCAATTCTTATTAGGACAGTGATGGAAGTGAGGAAGTGAGACAACAAATCTGGATTCATCTGAAGACAAAGCATTCCAGTCATCCACCACTGAACAGGAGATCCTGTTATCTTTCTTGTTGCTGCTGTTCACTTGCAGCTATGTGCTTATGTTCTGGTTCCTGACATTGTCTAAAGTCAGGGATTTGTTGCGGCCAGCAGACAGGATAGAGACAAGTATATGACATCCTGTGAAACTATACAACACAATACTGAAGATTACAGAGCTAATGTTCAGACAGTGCTGCTGAAAGAGCTGGTATGAGCTGCCAGCAGAGTGTGCATGTCACTGTTAATGCTGTCAGAGACTCTTTCATCCACTTAGACTTTGCTGTTTCTGCTCATGATGACATGGTAATTTGGTGATGAACTGAGTTCACAGTGCAATTGTAGCAATTTTTACTGCAGCAAAGTGTGTGCAGTTCTCCCTGAAGAAGACCAGGACTTGCCTTTAGCAAGAGAATTTGGTGAACTTTGGCAGGAATATGTGTCCATGTGAGAGCCAGTACTTTCGCAAGCAAGGCATTTCTGAGACCTTCCACAGTATGTTTAGGACCTTGTACATGCGGTGGCAGTGTACTCTGTACTATTGGTGAGTGTGCTGTACAGTGGACCACAGCTGATGGAACTTGTTCACAGCCTCAATTCCATCAGATTTCTTCTCAGCAGAAAGTTCACTACGCACCTGGAAGAGCCGTTTAGTGATGAAAAGGGCATTTTGTCTCCCTCCCCATCTGTTAGATGTGTTCATTGCCACACACACACACAAAGCCCACGATGGCTTTGCTAAACTACCAGCCTTGCTGAGATGGTGACCTCTCTGTGCCTCCCACTACTGTGTGCTCACGGTATCTGTAGAATACCGCTGTTATACAGGGTAATCTGTTGTACACGATCAGAATTAGATGACTACATGTCTTTCCACGCATTTGTGGAGGTGGTACTGTTTAGCTCATAACAAAAATATTGAACATGAGCAGAAATGAACCCTTCCTTCACTGCACTGATAATATAAGGAAACTAAGCTCAGAGGTAGGACAGTCCCTGTTGTTCACAGGAATTCCTTGTTATTTTTAATCCGTATGCAAGTTTGTTCCAGGGAATCAGTCTTGCAGTGATTATGTCACTGGCAGTATCCAAGTATTTAAATGCAGTTCATGGTTCAAGCTGAGAGATCTGAGCTTTCTTATTCTTTGTTAAATGCTCATTGTTCATGTTTGTTAACCTTTTAATTAGAACCAAAGTGGTAAAATGCAGAGCACTCTGTAGAGCTTTCATTTTAACAAGGCTCCCTTTCCCATTCTCTTTAACTGCAAAATCTTTGTAAGGGAATAGCCTCATGAGTCAGTCTTACATGGTATTAAAACTGGTAATAACTGCTCTTTAAGAAATCAGTTGTTTGGAGCAGAGCAGGGTTTTTTGTTCTCACTCAAAAACTCTCTTATGCCCTTGAAAGCAAAACAAGAAACACACTGGGGCAGAAAGAAGAGAGAGCAGCACCAGGATAGTTTGTTGTCTCCTTGAGGAAGCTGATTTACCCTTGAAGCCTCTGCTGATCAAGTACAGTGCACAGCACATGTAATCAACATCTTGAGCACCTGGATAAATTTTGGCTGACTCCCTGGTCATAAGCTCAATAAATATTTGGTAAATGAGGAAGAAGTGTTTATTCAGGGATTTTTCTTCCTTTCTGGATTAGTTCATTTTTCAGAGTGAAGGTGGAGATCCCAATAGTTTCACAGCATGTCCTGGGTACTGAAGAGGTTTGGGTAAACAAAAGCGTGGGCAGGGAGCTTTCTTCTTCCTGACCACCATCATCATATCTCCTTATCTGAAGCAGACATAGTTATCCTTTAAGCTCTCATTCCCAGAATGTCACTGACTTCAGTTCCACAGTGCCTGTTAATTGTATGGTATTTTCCCAACACTGTTCGTGCATACTGTCAGCAGACCTCCCAGTTTGAACAAACCTGATTTGTCTTTTAACTTCAATGACCTTTATGTATATCAGGATGATTTAATTTGTCATTTGATGAGTTCAGAGTGTATGCCACAGCTAACTAGCCTTTCTTCAAACATTATAGCTGTATCCACAAGTGAGTGAAAGGAACACAAAACAACGGGACAAACAATGTCACTGTTCATGTTTTTTATGGTATAGCCTTAATTTTCTGGTGCAGTGCCATAGCAGAATTAGCTTGGCTTCTGCAAGGGGTGTTCTGTCTGTAAAACAACGGTCCTTCCGTTTCACTACTGTGGGATGGTAGATGGTAGATCCTGTCTGACAAACCAGATTTCATTCTGTGACAAGGTGACCCGCTTAGTGGATGAAGGTAAGGCTGTCAATGTGGTTTACCTGGACTGCAGTAAAGCCTCTGACACTGTCTCACACAGTATTGCCGTGGAGAAACTGGCTACCAATGGGTTGGATGGGCGTACACTGGGTGAAACACTGGCTGGACAGCTGGGCCTAAAGAGTTTTGGTCACTGGGGTTAAATCCAGTTGATGGCCACTCATGAGCAGTGTTTCTCAGGGCTCGGTGCTGGGACCGCTTCTATTTAACACCTATATTTACAAGCTTGATGAGGAGATTGAGTGCACCCTCACTAAGTTTGCAGATGACACCAAGCTGGGAGGGAGTGTT
>VXAB01008481.1:2937-21016 GCA_013399175.1 Odontophorus gujanensis
TTTTTTTTTTTTTTTTGCAGGAGAGCTTTTCCACATGAACTCTAAGTTTACTTCCCAAGCCCTAGTTAAAAACCCACAGGGCTCCTGCAGCCTGCTGGTTAGTACAGACTTTCCCAACAGAGGCCTTCTGGCATCTAGAAGAGCTCCTGGTGCTTCACACCCTGCTGGAGCTGGCATGCGTCAGCTGCTGCTGAAAGAAGCAATTCTGGCCCTGATCCCTGTCCAGGGCGTAGGGAGGGCTGGGCCCTTTCCAGCGGCACAGTCAACTTGTGCTGAGTTACAAATGACTGTAACGCCTGGGGAAACTGGTTGGATGAAGCATTTCTGTGCTTGGGGACTGGCTTTAAAACCCTGCAAGAGGGTATGTGGATGCTGAAGAGTCTTTTGGGCTGTGGGAGAATATAGGGGTGAGAGCTCTTTCTGCATTTCCAGCTCTGCTGTTGGATGGGAACTGCACTGCCTGTCTTCTTGCGTGACAGAGAAGCTCTGTCCTCTTATGGCCTGGTGAAAGGATGCATATGCTGCATTCCCTTTCCTTGGGCCCGGGGTCAGTGTCTGGTGTCAGGGTGCCCAATCCCTTTGTCCTGGAGTGGAGCTTAGGAAATGCAATTAGGAGTTTATCAGATGGGAATTCAGATTAGAATAGATTTATTTTTTTCCTCCCTGAATAGTCAAGCTGTATGCTGGGGTCTGAAGGGAGTGTAGGATCTCCATCTAGGGAGATAAGACAGTTCTTGACTGCACATAGCCTTGAGATTCTGAATCAGAGTGGGGAGATGGATCAGTGACATCAAAACATCCCTTTCAAACAACATTCAAGCAACACCCATCGCAGACTCTTTAATTAGGGAGGAAGTTGCAACACAGCATTCTGTTCAGTGCACATGAGGTCATCTGTGGTCATTTTAACTTCTGAGACTGCCTGTGGTGTGGGAAGTGTCCAGGCTGGGGTTGGGGGTCGACTTTGAAGGCAGAGCCTCATGCCCATCATAGCTGGAGCAGCATCTCCTGGCTTTAGGATTGCAGCTCGGACATGTGCTGGGTTGTTGCTGTCCCCTGACTGATCTGTTAGTGTGTTCTTAGTGGCTCTGAGGGAGGAAGAAATGTGCCAGGCATTGCTGGCACTGGTGGCAATCATCACAGAGCACTGTTCCTGCTCTGTGCATCACATGAACCTCAGTAGGCATGAGACTTCAGCATTTGTTGCCTAATTTCTGGCTATTTGTCCTCTGATTTCTGGCTGTTTTTCACAGCTTGTAGGAGCTCTTAATGCTGCCCCGAAGCTGATTGCACACCCATCTGTCTCTCCACTTGCAAAACATCCTTCCCTTGTCTTTGTTCCTAAAGCCTTAACACGTGTGTCTGCAGCTGCTGATAGTTGTTAAGTCCTTGGGTGCTGTGTTTCTTGTGTGCTCTGTAGTACAGCAAGCCTACAAGTGCTGATTGCTGTCTGTGCAGCTCAGCAGCAGCTCAACCCTTCTGCAGGGCAGTGCTGTGGGGGCCCTGGGGTGGTGACCCTGAGCACAGTGGCTCCTGGTAGTGCTGTGTAAGGGTGCAAGTTTCCTGGCAGCATCAGCGTGCCCTGGCTGTGCAGGGGAAGCTTTGGTGGCTCTGTGGTTCTCATCTCTTGTGGTCTGTATCAAAATATGGGGTAAGCTTGTGACACCACCTCTGTGGTAGTTCAGCCTTGGCACTCCGTTTGCTTTTTCACTGCTTTTCTTTCATTTTTTGGTGTCAAAGGTATGAGGTCCAGGTTTTCATGTGGCATCCTTTAGGAGTGGGGAATCTGTTGTAGTTTCTTGATAGGTAGGCCCTGTCCTGAAAGCGTTTTGTTTGTCTTTTAACAGCAATGAGCTGGCAGAGGACCGAAAAAAAAAAAAAAAGAAAAAATACCCAAACAAAACAGAACCTTCCACTCCTGTCAGGCAGGTCAGCCCTACCTGCTGCAGTAGGCAGCAAAAGTGCATCCCACAGCACAGGACTGGGATAATTATTGTCAAAATAAGACTTCAGCCATCTGTTTTGATTTCTAAAATGCTGCCATGGATATTTATCTCCCAAACTCACTTGCTTGTTCTCGCTATGAATCAGTCTTATTCTTTTCCCCAGGAAGCTCAAACCCAGAACCCAGTCATTTTCCTGCAATTACTGTGTTTGTGGATTGCTCTCTCTCTCAGAAGAGTTTGCTGCTGAAATCTGTGCTCTCTTGTCTGCAGAAAGCCCTGGCAGGCCATCTGCAGCTTGAAGTAAGCTGCAATTATTGCCCTGACAGCGTCACTTGTGCAAGCTGTGACAGTACCCTGCCTCTTACACACACTCGGTCTAGGAGCATGCAGAGAGTCAGCGAGGGGAAATGAATCTGTTGAGGCATGTGCAGAGTTAGTGCCCACCTGAAGTCTATTTCCGTTGCACTGGACCTGTGATCTCCCTGGTCCTGATTCTGTTGCTCTCTGTGGTCTCCTGGCATTGGACATAGTGATGTAACCTTTCAGATTTGCTTGGACCCATTTAGTCTGGCATCCTTGTGGCAGCTGTTGTGGGTTTGAGGTACGAGCAGGGAAGTTTCCAGCTCTTTCCTCTTTAAGCTCTCGCGTGTGGGAGCGCTGTTTGGAGGCAGTGGGCTGGTGAAACTGCTGATGCTCAGTGCTTCCCCGGCAGGAAGAAGGTTTGTGCCTAGGAGGATGTGACAGCTGGTGGATTCCCAGCTGGTTGCTGCAGCTCAGTGCACGCATGTTCCTTCCCTGCCTTCCTGCAGCACCCCTCCAAACGGGAGCAGCAGCAGGGAGGGGAGGCCAGTCCTAGCAGCTCCCCTTAAGCAGGGAAGACATGCCAAGTAGAGCGGAAATGTGCTGGTGGAGGCCTGAGCTGTGGGGAAGGCAGCAGGAGCTGGGTGCTCCAGCTCCCCAGGAACTTGCTGGAAAAGCTTGCTTTCTCCTAGTCCAGTCTGGATCTCCTCCTCCCGAAGGCAAACGCTGGTGTATCCGCTGCTCTCTGCAGGAGCCTCTGAATGCGTTTGCATCCTGCATAAAGGACACTGCATGCTCTTTACTGAACATGTGGGAGTAGGGAGAGTGCTTATACAGCAGCCTCAGCCTGCCTGACCTTGGCATCAGTTGCCATAGAGCATGTTTCCTTTCTGAGGGCTACGTGCACTGTGTGGCCCCACCAGCCCTCTGGAGAGTGAGAAATAAGGCTCTGCAGGGAAGAATCCATGCTTCAGGGGGGTAATAAGTCATCTTCCACCAGTGTTTGTGGGTTTTCTTTCCTGCACAGAAGGTAGCAGTATTTAAGTGACTTCCATGCAGCTCTTTCTTGTTGGTATTTGGTAGCATGCAGCCCCTTGGATCTTACACCTCCAAGACAGTCCAGGCACCCTGGAACAGGAGGCTGGAGCTGAGTGTGGTGTACCTAGCAGAGCTGTGCTTCTGGGATGTCAGCTTCAAGGAGAACGTCAGGGTCTGCAGAGGTGCTGGCAGTCAGTGGCAGAAGAGGAGCTGCCAGTGGTATGCCTCCCAGCTGTGTAGTTCTGGGGTAGGATAAGTCTGGTGGTCCTGGGGGCTGTGGAACACTAACTTTTTTTTTGTCTGGAAGGGCTGAAGAAATGGGATGTTACTGGGATAAGAGGCGTTGGTGTTTTAACACACAGCTCAGCAGTTTCTCACCTGATGAGCAGTTTTGTGCACAGTGGAATTAATGAGGCTGATTTCTTATGGATCTGGGTCTTGTTTCGGTGTTATCTAGCAAGGTGCAAGCTGTGATGGCTTTCTGTCCTGGTCCATAACGTGTTCCTCTCCCCACTCCAATGTATTGTACTCCATAAGGGTGGTGGCAGAAGCTCAGACCCTCCCTAAGGGAATGCAGCAGTGCTTCCCTGGGAACTGTCAGCATTTCATGGCTGACCCAGTACACAGGGACAGATGAATCTCTCCATCACTCCACCAGATGTCTTAGGAAAAAGTGGGGAAGAACATAACTAGGTGAATTTTGGACTACATGGGGTTATCCAGGAGTGGGCAGCTGAGCAGTTTGGAAGTCAGGATTTAGGTGGTGGTCAGTTCTAAACAGACTTATTTGCAGTAGTCTGTGCCCCGTATCTTGGAGATGATTCGTGCCATTCTTGCCATTAGGTCTTCTCAAAAGCAGACTGGGAAATGTGTTCCAGATGGGACTGCTCAATATGAGATGCAGAATGCACAGAGTAACTGCATGTGGAGCATGGCAGGCCCTCAGAGGGAGGGATATGGTGAGATACAGCACAGGGATGGTGCTGATGCTGGATAATGAACTGAACATCAAGTCAGCATTGTGACTATGGGATGAGAGTTTGCACTTGTGCAGGGATGTGCATCACTGGAATAGGAGCCAGAGAGGCATTGAGAAGAGAGTTCAGCCTATAGTACAGCTTGAGGAACTTCTGAAGGAGCGGTGAGGACTCCTCTATTGCTCAGGGCAGAGACACTTAATAGCTGAGCTGTGGGATCATACTGAGCCCCCTGGGCTGAGCGTGCAGCTGGGAAGGAGAGGAGCCCTGCCAAGGAGAGAAGTGCTGCTCTCCTTGCTCTGCCTGGGGCAGCGTTTCTGCTCACTCCATAAATCTAGGCACCCGACTGCTGATGAACAAAGAGCTCCAATTGTGCAGAGACAAAGACACTTGATGCCCTTGTGCAAGGGCGGTACTTTTCTGTTACGCATCTGGGAAGAATGGGGGAGAGAAGGAGAGCTGTGCCACGTTGAAGTGTCCTTGAGCTGGCAGCAGGGTGAAGAAGGCTGGAAGAGCCATTACTGGTTCAAGCTGACACCCACCCAAGGGTTCCAGTGGTGGAAGTCTAGCAATCCCTGCATGTAAGCTTTCCCACAGAGATGGGATTCAGTTAATGCTGGTGGTGTTGCATCCCTTACTGCTGCTAGGACCGTCATATGCCTGACCTGAGATGTTCAGAGTGTATGCTTCTTGTCATGGGATTTTTGTTGGCTAGATAAAGCTACTGGTGCCTCCCTGCCTGAGAGATGATCTTCCAGGAGATATGCCATTGAGGAAGCAGAAAGCCTTGAGCTGGCATCCCTCTGCTTTCTATTCCCTTTCTTCCACAGTCAGAAGAGGTGTCGAGCTCTGACAGCCTCCTTGCATCAGTGGTTTGTGGGTAGAAGGTGCACCCATTTGCAGTCCCAGCTGCCAACTACAAATCTCTGTTCCTGAATGGAAACTAAATCAGCTTTCCTTGCTGCTGGAAGTGTGGGGGTGGTGGAGGTCAGCTCTGATTTGAGTCTTTTTGTCTCCTGTCCGTGTGGGTCACCCGCACTGGCTGCCAGTGCTTGGTGCCATGGGAGGGAAGATGCATACCCTGCAAGCTGCTTGCTGAGACAGGGAAGGCAAAGTGAAAGGGCTTAGTGTGGGCAGTTAGTTGCCTCCCGAAGGAGGCTGTGATTTTTGTGTCTGGTTATAGTCCTTTGAAACAACACTGAGGTCCTCAAGTTTTGGTGCTCTCTCTTTCTGTAGGGCTGCAGGACCAGGACTATGTCCACCATGGTGTACCCAAGGGAGGAGAAACTGGACAAACTAAGCCAAGAGGAGATAATTTCCAACACCAAGCTGGTGATGCAGGGGCTGGAGGCTCTCAAGAATGAACACAACTCCATCCTGCACAGCTTGCTGGAGACCATCAAGTGTCTGAAGAAGGATGAAGAAGCCAACCTTGTGCATGAGAAATCCAACCTGCTCCGCAAGTCAGTGGAGATGATTGAACTGGGACTTGGAGAAGCTCAGGTGAGATTGGCAAGTTCCATCCTATGTGGTACCTGGGAGTGACGGGGGGGAGGCAGGCGTGTGGCTGTTACCCGTAAGCTGTAGGGGTAGCACTGGGCTGAGGGTGGTCCCTAAGCATGCGCGTGAGGGAGATAAATGGTTATCATCGATATTGACTGTGGCTGGGGTTCTTGATAAGGTGATGATGGCACTGTCCAGCCATCTGAATGCGGTGGAGTCAGAGAAGCAGAAGTTGCGTGCTCAGGTACGGAGACTGTGCCAGGAGAACCAGTGGCTGCGTGACGAGCTTGCGAACACCCAGCAGAAGCTGCAGCGCAGTGAGCAAACTGTGGCTCAGCTGGAGGAGGAGAAGAAGCACCTTGAGTTCATGAACCAGCTGAAGAAGTATGATGAGGATGTCTCACCTTCGGTATGGCCTTGTCCTGTCAAGCAGCAGCTGTTTTTGGTGGGGGGGTCGGACCAGAAGGATTGCCTGAGTGAAACAGCCTCATACTGGATGTTACCCCTTCCCAGCTACAGTGCACTGCAGTGTTTGTAACTAGAGGAAGCCTGCCTGGGGCAGGATCGTTGGCAGAACATGAAATATGATGGGGGAGACTTGGTTTTGCTGGGTGGGAGGAAGGTGGTGGCAGGGATGACATGGAAGCTGGAGGTATTGGTGGGCTGCAGCAGGGAGAAGAGGTTGGCAACTGACTCAGCCCAAGCTCCTGTTGTCTTAGAGTGAACAGCATTGTGATTCCTATTCTCTCAGGAGGAGAAGGAAGGTGACTCCACCAAGGACTCCCTGGATGATCTGTTTCCAAATGAGGAGGAGGAACACGGTCCTGGATGTGAGTGCTTGGTCACGCTTACATACTGCCTGTCTCTCTTCAAACCTGCTGTGCCAACTGTGCCCTGTGTATTCTGTGCCTGCAGTGCCCCACCAGCATAGCAGCGCAGTGGCAGCTGCCCAGCAAGGAGGATATGAGATTCCCGCACGCTTGCGCACCCTGCACAACCTTGTCATCCAGTATGCTTCACAAGGACGCTACGAGGTGGCTGTGCCACTCTGCAAGCAGGCACTGGAGGACCTGGAGAAGACATCAGGCCATGATCACCCTGACGTGGCTACCATGCTCAACATCCTGGCACTAGTGTACAGGTGAGGATGGGGAGGGCAGGACTGGGCCAGAAGGGCTGTCTTCCTTTTTAGTTTACTAGGTCAACACGTTCTGGTGACAGGGAGCTCTCCTTGCTTCCAGCAGCCTGTCTCTCAAAGTTTTGGTGTAGATGAGGTATGTGGACCGCCAAACTCGCTGATAAACCTAAGCTGAGGAAGGGAGGAAGGAAAGGGCTGTGCTGGAGGCTGGGCTTTGTGGAGGGAGGAGTGTTAACTCATAGTTCTGCTCGCTGCAGGCTGTGGTGTCCAAACCCCAGGTAACTAGTTGGCTTTGCACTGCAGGGATCAGAATAAATACAAGGAGGCAGCACACCTCTTGAATGATGCTCTCTCCATCCGTGAGAAGACCCTGGGTAAAGATCACCCAGCAGTGAGTATCTCCCTTCTCTCTTACTCACTTCTTTTGATGTGTGTGTGCCACTGGGGTTAGTACAGTGCCACCTTCCCTTGTGACTTGTCTGCACTCTGGCCCCTTGGTGCTGGGCTGCCAGGGATAGCAGTGTGCCCTGTGATGGGTGGGATGCTGTTTACATGGTATTATGGGACATTGTGTTGCTATATTGTATTTTCTGCTGTTGTGTTCAGTATGGTCCATCAGGAGATGGCATCTCCTGGGTTCTCCTATGTAGGTAAGGTAACTTTCTGCCCCTGAACCTCTCCAGAAGCATCTGTACTGTAGGGGTGAAAGAAATGGGACAGTTACCCCTCTTGCTTCCCAGGGGAGCCATCTGCCCTTGGTTGTTTCCACTGAATTCAGCTTTTGTTTCACAGAGATGCTTATGTCTATGCAGGTGGCTGCAACCTTGAACAACCTGGCTGTTCTCTATGGCAAGAGAGGGAAGTACAAGGAAGCAGAGCCACTTTGTAAGCGAGCCCTGGAGATCCGTGAGAAGGTACTGGTCTCTCATGCTCTCTTTCCTTCCAGATCAGCCTTCAAGTTTTCTCCCTCTACCTTACTGCACTTGATAGATCCAGGGTCCACCTAGTTTCCTCAGCTGCTGATGGTGCCACCACCTTTCTTATCTCTCCAGTGTTTGCAGTGTTTAGAAAGGCCTGATGGGAGGTGGCAGCTGGGATTTCTCCTCTTAACCTCTACTCCTGTCTGACAAAAGCAGGCCCTCTGGGTTGGGCTGGAACTGCTCGAATGTTCCCCAGGTGTTCACTACAGTTTAAGTATTGTCTTTTTGTGACTTCTATTTATCCAGGTCCTAGGCAAAGACCATCCTGATGTGGCCAAGCAGCTGAACAATCTGGCCCTGCTGTGCCAAAACCAGGGCAAATATGAGGAGGTAGAGTACTATTACTGCAGGGCCCTGGAGATCTATGAGAGCTGCCTGGGTCCTGACGATCCCAATGTAGCCAAGACCAAGAACAACCTGGTGAGACCCTGGGAAGAGGCTGTGTGGGCAGTGGTGTCAAGGGGTAGTGTAACAGTAGATATGCTACCTGGTGTCTGGAGGAAATGGGGAGTTAGCTGGGAATAGTGGGGAGGGTTAATTTGTGTTGCCCAGTGGGATTGGAGCTGTTTTCTCTGTTGCAGGCCTCCTGTTACTTGAAGCAAGGCAAATACAAAGATGCAGAGGTGCTGTACAAGGAGATCCTTACCCGTGCTCACGTAAAGGAGTTTGGCTCTGTGGATGGTTTGTACTCAAGCTACTGGGGCAAGGGTGAACAATTTGCTCTTCCCCCACTCCTGTGGTGGAGGGATGGGGGATACCTTGCAAGGCCCTTATTTTTGGGCAGTCCTTGAGGCACGGCCGTTCTGGTTTGTTATGCTGTTCCACTTCTCTCAGAAGGAGTCTTAGTGAGCTCTAGCTTTCAGCCTGCTATGTTGGCAAGCAGTTGTGGCTTAAAGGGAAAGAAGAGCATAGTATTTTTCAGGCATGAGCTGAAGTTTCTCCTGTTGTTTTGGAACAGGTAGAGGGAGGACTTGTTTTCTCTTTCCTATGCTCTGCCCTTGCAGATTTAGTTGCCTTTCATGGGACTCTAGTCAGTGACTGGAAGCCTTGTGATGAGCTGCTGGTTTGCAGGTAGTAGTGGAAGCAGTGGAGTAACAAGGATGAAGTGCTGAGTGGAACTGTCTTTCATTCTTCCCCACACAGATGAACACAAGCCAATCTGGATGCATGCAGAGGAGAGAGAGGAGATGAGCAAGGTGAGTCTGAACTCGTGGTGCAGCCTGTTGACAGCAGCAAGAGCCCCACCAGGGGAAGGAGGTCCTGGGGTTTTGATCCCCTTGTATCACAACGAGGCTCTCCTTTCTGCAGTCTGAAGAGCTGCCGTGGCCAGTGATAAAGGACAGGAGTGGTCTGTGGAATGGGGGAAGTATGATTATTCTTTGGGCCTCTGAGGAATGGAGGCCCATTAGAGGACCTGATGCTTTTCTTGGAGTGGGGAGTTATTCAGTGCCTCAGCCATGGCTGCGTGCTCTCTCTTTGCTTTAGTGATACCTCTAAGGCAAGCAGGTGATGGAAGATGGAGTTGTGCTGCAGGGTTTTGGTGCCCTGTTCCAAAGAGCTGCTGGTACCCAGAGCACATCTTGAGGCTGCCTTGGGGGGAAGTGGGTTGAGAAGAGACTACTGTTGTCACCTTGTTTATCAAGGAGGTCCAAACTGTATGGAAAAGAGCTCCAGACAGGTTTCTAGCTATTCAGTGTCTTAGCTGGCCTCAGAATGAGGGTGGAAAGGGGTTGTTCTTGCCTTGGATTTGTCCAACAGGCAGGGAAGCTCTGCTCTCTATTGCAGCTGATGAATGCAGTGAAGTTCAGTCTACTTTTTGCCAGGAAGACGAAGCAGCAGAGTGAATGGTTACTACTATTATTCTATTTCTTTAGAGAAGTGCAAGATCATGAGCAGACTATTGCAGCGTGGGGCTATGTTCCAGTTAACGTGAGCTTTGCAGCAGGGATGAGACAACAGGATGCCTTCTGAAATATTCATTTTCTAAATCTGCTGTCCAGACCAGGCCTGTTGAAACTTTACTGCCTGTGTCCCCTTCTCTCCCAGGGTTGTAGATCAGGCCTGGAAGCCTGGCCCTGTGGGACAGATCTGCAGCTGGAAATGTAATTAATTTTGCAGACTGGGCAAGAACTGAACTTCTTTTCTTGCCCCTGAGATGACTGTTAGCAGCTGCCCAGGCCCTGTGCCATAGCACATTTGATATCTCCCTAGCCAGGTGCTGGTGACCGCAGCCCTTGAGTCTGGGCTCTTTCTTCCCCAGCAGGCATTCAACAGCCTTCCCATTGGCTTTGATCACCTTCTGAGTCCTAAGTGCTCCTGTCCCTGAGCTCACCTAGGCTCTGATGCAAGAAACCCAAGAGTACCTATGGCTTGGGAGTGCACTTGCGTGTGGGATAAAGATCCAAGAGGTGCTGTAGGGCTGAGTAAGGAAAATGGTCCCATCAAGGCTGGGGCTATTGCCAGAGGGAATGCACAGCTGTGGAGCTGCTGTTCCTGGCAGGGGCAGGACCAGTTTTTAGGATGCAGAAGCTACTGATTTTGTGGGTTTTGGTATCCCTTTGTATACTGGTGTTGGGAGTGCCATGTACTTCCAACCACTGCTTTTGAGCTTTGTTGTCCTTCCTGCCTTTGGTACCGCAGAAGGAGCATGGAGATGGGAGCATGTTCTCTTCTGGGAGGAGGAAATCACATCATCTTGTGTCTCAAACAGTTTGCAGCGTATTGGGCTTCAACCTTTCTCTTCAGAAACCTGCTGAAACTTTGTTGCAGCATTTGCATGTTATGTTTCCAGAGGTTGGGCTGGTGTGAAGGTACAACTTTGGGCCTGACCTGGTGCCCAGTGTGAGAGCAGGGCCCAGGGAGCAGCACTAGGCACGGGGCTAACAGCTTTCTTCTCACCCAATAGAGCAAGCACAGAGACAGTGCTCCCTATGCCGAGTACGGCGGCTGGTACAAGGCCTGCAAGGTTAGCAGGTAAGAGGGATTTGTGGGCAGCTGTAGGCGGTGGTTGAGTTGTCCCCAGGGCTCCCACTCACCTGCCACTTATTCCCATAGCCCAACTGTGAACACCACTCTGAGGAACCTGGGTGCGCTGTACCGGCGCCAGGGCAAGCTGGAGGCGGCCGAGACTTTGGAGGAGTGTGCGGTTCGCTCTCGGCGGCAGGTAACCTGGGTGGGACCTCCCCTGGTGGCTGGGGGGATGCTGGAGCACAGCTGTGTGTGTGGTGGGGGACTGTGCTGTGCCTTGCAGCCTGCTGTCCGTGGCTTGTGTTCCCAGGGACACGTGGTTGGGGTTGCATTTGTGCAGGGATATGCATGTTTGCGTAAGTGCGATTGCACTGGTGTGTGCATACGTAGATGGAGCATCGGTTGGGGTGTATGCACGTGTGTAGATAATCCTGCAGCTATACTAGGACAGGCTGCAGAGCTTTGTCAGCTGAGAGGGGAGTGTGCACTTGGTGGGATGCGTTCTTCCTACTCATTTGTCTAGCAAACACGGCTCCTGCACTGGGGCCAGGCAGATGAGTAGCATCGAAGAGCAAAGTCTGGTGCTTCCTTATTCCTTTCTGCTTGCAGGGCATTGACCCAATCAACCAGACGAAGGTGGTGGAGATCCTGAAGGAGGGTGATGGTACAGAGAGACGTCGGAGCCTGGGTGGCAGCGTCAAGTACGAGAATGCCACAGACGGTAGCGAGGAAGTGAGTATGGGCGTGGAATGGAGCGGGGTAAGTACAAGACACTATCAAGAATGGCCTCAGCTGGCTGCTGGAGGGAAGGGACAGCCTGGCTCAGGGCTCTCCCCCCGTGGCCTGTCGTGGCATCCTTGTCTGCCTCCATTTGTTCCTTGCACACTCTCTTCTCCTCTTTCTTGGCATGAGCCAGCCAGCCCACTAAGGTGTGTGTCTGGGCCTGGCTTGTCGTGTACAGGCCAGCCATCCTGAACTGACAGTTCTCACTTCCAGGGGGCTTCCAGGTCCTGGCAGTGCACAGCATGAGCTGGTCCTGGCCTGCCCTTAATCTTAGCCTTGGCGACCTTATTAACACCTCTCCCTGCTGCTCTCCTCTCGAGGCCCTGACTGAGTGTCAGCCCCATCTCAGGCCCACACTGCCTCTGTGAGCAACTTGCCTTTCTGTCCTGCAGCGCGTCACAGGTGATGCTGAGTCTGGGGAGGTGTGTGTGTGTGTGTGCATGTGTTTGGTGGGGCTGTGACTGTGTCTGCAATGCAGGGAAATAGTCCGCAGCCAACACCTTTGCTGTCCTCTCGTGGTCTCGTGCCCCTCCAGTGGGCTGTGGCCAAGCAGAGGTTGGAAAAGGCAGGTTTTCTTGGGATGCCTGGCTGGGCTGACCGGCGGTGACAAAAGAGGCTGCTGTTAGCTGAGGCTCGTACAGGGTGACCCGAGCCTACTGTGCTTGCTCTGAGACTGAAGGGCACTGTGGTCACTAGCACTGAGTTTGGAGGAAGGTAGCGGTCCAGGTCTGGGGCAGGTGGTTTCTGCAAGGAGGAGGATGGAAAAGAGGCAACAAGTGAGCGTGGTGTTGGTGGGTGCTTGGCTTGAGGGCTGCTGGAGCTGTTAATGCTTACCATTCCTCCTGCAGACTCTGGCTGAGAGCATAGTGTAGCTGGCACCTAGGGCTAGTTGCAGCCTGGCATAAGCGTTGCACTGAGCATGAATCCTCCACTCCCCCTCACATCTGCTGTCACTAACCCTTCCCCACGTGGCCGTCCTCACCCGCATGAGCTGTTCCCCTTCTTCCTTCTTCTTCCCTGTTGCCATGACAGCCCCTCAACATCCAAACCTGAAGCCTGGCTCTCTTGATTGTGGATTGTACCCTGGAGGTGGCTGGAGGGGGCCTGGGGAGCTGATCTTTGAAGGGGCCCAGCAGCTCCTCCAGTTGCAAGGCTGACTTCTGTCTCAGCAAATTCATCTTCAAGGGTGAAGGGGGTCTCAGTCCTGGCTCTCAGGTTCCCTGTTGGTAGAGGGGGTAGGCAGATGTGGAGGGAGGAGGGCTGCTTCACTGGATTAGGATCCCCCCAGTCCCTGACCTGGTTGGTGACACTCTGCAGCACCTCCTGGCTATGGTTGGCGTTGGCTGATTGCTTTCTGTGGTGCAGCACAGTGCAGGCCTTCCTGCTGGGCTCTGAGCTATCAGCCTAAGGCAAGCAGACAATGTCACCCTCTCCTGCAGCCTGACCCAGATGATGAGGATAGCCCCTGCTCCTATGATCCTTTCCCGAAGGGCTTGTCAGGGCTGCCCACAGTCAACTGTAGGGAGGGGGCTAGCCCAGCACCCTAGGGACATGGCTGCTGTCATGTGGTGCTTGGTGTTTTTCACACATGGCTAGCTCCCTCTGCCCAGCCAGCACCCAGTGCTGTGCTGCAGCTGCCCCCTGGAGAAGGCTGGGGCAGCTCCCTGTTCTCCTGTCTGTCACAGCCAGTTGCTCCTTGCACTGCTGTGGAGACCTTGAGTGTGCTGCCCTGATTGTTGCCATCCCTTTAGCTGTCAGCTGCCCCAGGCAGAGCTCTGGGTGCCCCAGGAACACCAGTGACTGTGCCCTGCTGCCCAGGGCAGCTCTAGAAGCACCCCAGGGCCTGGCCTAGCTACTTGCAGCCCAGGTAAAATATGAGCTTGCTGATGAAGCCTCACCAGCTTCCCTCCCCATCTAAATGTGGCCCATGGTCACTGCATGCAGCCTGGGCCCTGACCCACCAGCTCCCTGGACTACCTACAACCTCATGGGCTTGTAAACTGTGTCTTTTTCCTCTCTGTGCACTAGGCTTAAATGCCTCCCGAGACTCCCTCTTTCCCCTCCACCGCAATCAATCAGCTGGATGTTTGTGTTGTATCTTCCAACTTTTTCCTCCACACCATCCCTCCTTCCTCGGCGAGAACTCCACGCCAGTCCCCCAACCCTCCCGGCGCGTGAGGGCACCACAGCACCTGCAGAGGAGTGCCTGGGGCCTCGATCCAGTCCCGTGGCCAGCAAGAGCAGGAGGAGTCTGCGTGGAGCTGCCTGCTCCCCCTGGTCAGGGCGGTGGGCCACCATCCCCTTGTGTGCCCTCACCTCCCAGCCTTGCCCTTGCACAGCCTGCAGGGGATGATCTTCACTTCAGGCACACTGACTCCACCATCATTAGGCATCCTGAACCCTCATAGCTTGTTCCCTCCATCTCTGCAGAGGCCAGGATGGAGGTGTGAAGATGGGAGGGCTGTTAGGGACACAGAGGCCTGGCCTTGGCAGGACTGTTGTGTGCCCAGTTACTTTCTTCCCCGTAGGCATAGCTGATGTTAGTGCCCCGTAGCGGACCTGCGCTGGCCACCAATGAGTTGGGCTCTGCCTGCAGCACAGGGCGGCCTCCATCTTGCTCTCCTCCTCCCTGCTGAGCTCTGCAACTTAGGGTCAGCATGTGGATCCATGCAGGGCACGGGGACAGAGGGTGGCCCATAGCTACTGTACATCTGAGCTAGGATTATGGGTGATGGACAAAGGCTGTGTGTGGTACAGTGATGCGCTAAGGCAAGTGTGTTTGGTTGCAAACGCCTGACCTGGTAATGTAGCTGGATTTCTTGCTTGGTGGCACTATTGGTTGCCTGTTGCTCCAGGGCCCCTGGATGTGTCCCCTGAGAGAAGAGGAAGTGAGGGTGAAGCATCTGCTATTCCTTGGAGGCAGAGGGAAGAAGGGTGGGAGGAGAGCAGAACTCTTCTGCAAGCGGTTAGAAGTGGGTGAGATGGAGAAGAAGCTGATTTGAAGCAGAATCAGGTGAGAGATAAAGGAGGTGCAGAGAAGGGTGTGAGGAAAGGAAGAGCTGGGGCTTGGGATGTTCCAAGCATGAGTGGGAGGTGAGCTGGCTGAAGAGGGATTTCTGCAGGAGGCGAAGGCTTTCCAAGGAAGGAAGGAGCCGTATAGCTCAGGGTGGAGTTTTTGAACACAAGACCTGGCTTACTTGTTGCCCTTCCTCATGTAGAGGGCAAGATGGTCACTGTTACTGCCAGGGAAGCAGTGCTGGACTTCTGTGGGGTGGCTCAGTGCCTCCGACAGGGCTTTACCAGAGTACTGTCAGTCCCTGCTGGTGAAGGAGATGTTTCCTAAGGCCAGAGCACCAGTGTCTTGAGCTTCATGCCCTAAGGTGCACACCCTCATCCTGCCTCCTGTAAGAGTTGAGTCAGGGGAAGCTGCAGGCAGCAGGACAGAGCCCAGAGGCCAGCGCAGGATTCTCTTCCTCCCCTTCCCCCCCTTATTTATTTAACTAGATAGTTTCTCTCATGCTAGTGATCTGGTAGGCTGTAATAATAAATGTGCTTGTGTCTGTCTGGGCCTGGCTTTCCTGTGGTGATGCAGAGGCCTTGGGGCACTTGCATACTGCTCTCCTGGGAGCTGGTGCTTGCTGAAAGGAGATCTGAGGGCTCTAGGGCTGTGCCTTCCCTGCCCCTCTCTCCTCCTGCTGTTCCATGCTGATGGGGCGTGGTGAGTCCCCAGAGCAGGGTACATTCAGGCCTCAGCACCACCTGCCTCTGCTTTGCCTGTCATGTACCTGGTGCTGTAACAACTGTACCTCTGATTAAAGGCAGACAGACCTGAACCGCTGCCCTGTGCTTCTTTCCATGCTTTGTAGGCCAGTGTCGGTCAGCCCTGGGGCGGTGGGGGCAAAACGCTGCTGAATCAGGTGTGGGTGCTCTGTGTGTGTGTGTGTGTGTGTGTGTGTGCAGGGGCATGTGCTGCTGCATGGGTGGTGTGGGCACGTCTCTTCTGGGCTGAGCATTGGAGCAGAAGGACTCGGCCTCAAACTGGGGTTGCTTCCAACCATAGCTCTGCGGTCACGTGGTAGGGCTGACATGGAGCATCTGAGGTTGGTTCTTCTTCAGCTGCTGTTGTGGTTAGGCAGAAAAATACCCGCACTGCGTCCCCCGGTGCTGAGCTTTGCATGCTCTTAAATCCTGCCTGAGTCCTTTGCCTCCGTGCAGCAGACAGGGCGGGAGCATGAAGGGGAGAGTGACTCAGTGCTGCTTGTGCTTTGAGTGCTCGTCCTCGTGGGTGCAGTGAGGTGGGTGCTCTGCGGTAAACCAAGCCCCTTCCATGTTCTGGGTTAAAAATAACCTGCAGAAGAGGGAGTGGGGAGAGAAAGAAGGCTATTTTTAATCCAGCACGCAGCAGAACTCGGTTCTGGCATTGAGCTGCAGTCAGCCTGCATTGCTGCAGCTGGGAAAGCGTGGCTCCGTGCACCAGCCCTGACCCCAGAGCTTGTTTGGGGCAGGGCCAGTGGTGGCAGGGCTCTCTTGCTATTGCCCCCCCTCTTCCCCTTCTTTGGTAGTGCCACATCCTGAGGGCCAGCCCTTCCAAAACCTGCCTGGGGTGCCTGCTGGAGGAGCTGAATGCTTGTCTTGCTAATGCTGATGGTGCTTTCTGCATTCCTGGTGTGTGGGTGCCTTGCAGCAACACGATTCCTAGTTTGGAAGCCCTTTGTGGTAACGAGAACGCCAAGAGGTTCAGTTGGTTTATCCAAGAACAGAGGGGACCAGAATCAGGAGAAAGATTTGCTGGTAGGAAGCATCCTGTTCACCTGGTCGGGGAGATCCAGGGCCAGATCAGTATTGGGCCACCAGAGCAGGGATTTGGAAAAGCCTTTCCCCGGTGCCACAGCAGAACCTGGGAAGATCATGAGGGGCATTAAGGCAGAGCTGCACAAACACTCCTGGAGCTCTGGCTGTTGCTGCCTGGGCCAGAGGCATTCTGCTCATGGACACTATATGAAGGGGTATCACACTTGTAAGGAGCAAAGGACTTTGGTAGGTGCCTTACCTCTATATTTTTTTACCCTTCTTGTGCCAGACAGACAGCCCTTGAAGCCAGTAAGACTGACAGCAAGGAAGGCTGCTCTTAACAGATCATGAGAGCAAAACAGCCCCTCATCAGCAATGATGTAACCCTCTTTAAGGAGGTTCCTGGCTGAGCAGGAGAGCTTGGTGACTGTGGCACACGGTGGCCTGGAAGCACGTGCTTCATAGGTGCTTCCAGGTGGGCTGGAGCATGTCGAGGGCTGAGTGCCCTGTAAGGTCCCTAACAGCAGACAGGGGACTGTGTCCCCTGTGGAGTGGAGCTACCTGCACTGCTTGGTAACTACAAAGATAATTTGAGTCTTGGGAGGGCTTCCAAAGTGGGCTGAGTGTGTGTGGGTGTGTGGAGTGGTGTTGTCTGACACGAATGTACCTGTGAGAGTAGCAAGCTGGAGCAGGATGAGCGCTGGATGGAGAGAGAAAATGGCACCAGTGGAGCAAGAAGAAGGGGAGTTAAGCCTGGTCTCCACACAGGGAGAGAGTCTTTGAGTCAGGTGACGCAGCAGCACATCCTGGCCTGACCAAAAGTATCCCTAAGCGTGGGGGTCTCTGCCAGCACGTGCTTAGACCTCCTGCTGGCTGAGCCATAGGACATGGAGCAGGGCTGGGGGTGCCGGTGGCCTGGGGCAGCTTGGTTCACAGCACACTAGAGCTTCCTCTGTGCTGCTCAGTCCTCGCCCCCTGGCTTGTGTCTCCGTGTCCAGGACGGCAGTGGTACCCTCCAGCGCAGCAGCTCCCTGGGGAAAATCCGGGATGTGATCCGGCGGAGCAGCGAGATGTTGGTCAAGAAGCTGCAGGGCAATGGGCCCCTGGAGCCCAGGAACACCAGGTAGGGATTAGGACCCGGGTCCTGGGCGCTGCTGTGGGATGGGGCGTCAGCACAACAACTCTACTCTGCTTTCTCGTAGCATGAAGCGAGCTGCCTCGCTAAACTACCTGCACAAGTCTAGTGATGCTTCGTTCGAGGTGAGCGGCGGAGCAGGAGCTGGGGGGGGCCCTGGCCGTGGGGGCTCGTGCTGACACCGTGTTTTTCAGGGCACCCAAGGGCTCCGCGCAGAGAGCAGAGGCCTCAGCGCCAGCAGCATGGATCTCTCCTCCCACAGCTTGCTCGCTTCCAACTGAGCGCCCGCGGCAGCTCGCAGCTTTGCTCCGCCTGGGGCAGCACCCGGCCCCCTCCCCCCCTCCACCGCTCCGTTCTCCTCCCCGCGGGCTCACGGGCCGCCCTCTGCAGCCCGTCCCCGAGCCGGGGGCATGGGGGAGGGTCTGCGGGGAGCCCCTCGCTAGTTTGGGAACCGCGGTCCGCGCACGTGCTCCCGGGCCGGGCGGGTTGCGGGGGGGAGTGCGGCCCATCACCGAATCACA
>VXAB01008489.1:0-30914 GCA_013399175.1 Odontophorus gujanensis
CGCCCCGTGGAGACGGCTGCCGCTCCTCAGCTCATCCCCACCCGGAGGAGCCCCGGCCACGCGACGGATTCACGCCCCGAGTGGGGAGCGCGACGGCGGCACGCGGAGGCACGGCGCCAGGGATTCCTTTCGTTCCAAAGGAGGGAAACCCAGCGGAGCCCACCAGCGCTGCGTGGCACACGCCGGGCTCGGCGCAGCTTCCCATCCCACGGCCCCTCCGCGAGTGGGGCGGCCCCACGGCCCCGCGCATCCCCGAAGGAAAAGGGAGGAGCGGTCGGTCCCCACGGGCACGCGGCTCTGCTGCGCGGTTCCTCCGTTTCTGGGGCCGTGACATCGCCCCACGCGCGGAGCTCCTCCCCGCTGATGGCTCAATTATCAGCATTCAGCTCCCGCCCGCCCGCAGATCCTGTAATCAACGTCTGCGTGTGTATTCTGGCAAAATTAATCATAATTGCTGAAAGCAAGACACATCGCACTTGTAACTTTGGTCCGTTAATTAGGATTCTGTAATTGGATACAGCGCTGTCTGTAAATCCAATTACCCGGGATTAGAGCGGGGTTGGCCGGGCAGAGGGCCGGGACCCCGCACAGCCCCGGGCGCTGCTCCCCCCCCTCCCCCCCTTCCGCTACCATCCCGAGCAGCTCGGGTCGGTCGCTCGGAGCAGCCGGGACAGCATCACACGGGGACTGGGGCCGATCCCGGCGCGGTCCGGACGGGGCTGAGTCCCCCAGGGATGTGCGTGGATCCCCCGCGGCAGCGCACCCGCATCCGCACTGCGAGCAGCCCTATTAACGTAATTAATTATATCAGGGGCTGCTGGATTATCTAATTATAAGTGTGCCTAGCTTTGATTTTCCTGCTAATTGATTTGTATTATTTACACACAGCAACAGCTGCCCGGGCAGAGGTCGGAGCAAACATCTCCTGACTGCACGGCCCCGGGGCGGGGGGCAACGCGGGGTGAACCCCGCAGGGCCGGGGGCACCCGGTGCGGGGTCCCACCGCATTGCGGACAGCTCCGGCCGCTTTGGGTCGGATTGCGGTACGCCTGCGGAGGACGCGGGGCAGCAAATCCCACCGTACGGCTGCAAGGGGACATGCGCTGCCCTATTGATGCCAAGGGACGCCGAGAGGCCCCAAAGGGGCGCGGCGGTGCCATGCGGCCCCGGGGGGAGGCGGGCGGTCGGGGCTTCACTAGAGGGCAGCAAACTGCTGCCGTTCCCAGGGCCGGTGACACGGGGCACCGGGAGCAGACGGCCGCTTCTCCCCCGGGGTCCCCCCGCCCCGGCCCCGTTCCCGGGGCGCAGGATCCCGGCAGTATCCCACAGCCGCGGTGCCGCCCTCCATCCGCCCCACCTGGGGCGAGGATGCCCAGCACTCTGCATGGGAACACTCCTTCCCGAGCAACGGGTTGGCATTGCTGGGGTAACCCACCCAAAACGCGTGGATGCAGTCAGTGCTGCTCAAAGTACAGCTCTGTGCTGCGGGTGGGTGGCAGCTCACGCTCATCACAGCCAGCAGCCGCACAGCAGCACTGTGCCCCTCCATTCCCCGGGCACCCCCAGGCTCCGACACCCCTGCACACACCCAGAGCACCTCCTGAGTTCCTGCTTGGAAAGGCAGAGGAGCAAAGCTACACGAGATATCGCTATTATTTATGTGGTGCCCTTCAGATTTACCCAAGGCCGACACGTGCAGCACAGCACCAAGGTTGTTATTGCTATTAATCTCTATTATTTGGTTCTGACATTTATTAAGTGGCCTTCCTGCGGGCTGGGCCACGTGCTTCGCATTGCTCAGACCAGAAACAAACAGATGCAGAATGCCCACAACCTGCACACCCACGGCCCCACCCAGGGGTCCCCATCAGAGCTCCATCCCAGGGCAGGACACAGCTGCGATGGCACTGAGGCTCCGGGTTTGTTCCAGGCACACCAAAGTGCCCTGGGTTTGCTGTGTGCACAGCAGAACAGCAATCACAGCCCAGACAAGGTCTCACTGCCTTCATCTTTAAGGAGAGCATCATCAGATGTGAGGCTTTGCCCGCTAATTGCACACAGCTCCCACGAAGGCCACCAGCACACTCCGTACCATCACCGCCCCTGAGCTGCGGTGCCCTCCCCGGAGCAGCACACAGCCGTGCTCCAGCTCTGCCCTGCATGCTCCGGGCACGGGGCTCCCTTTGAAGGTTCCCCTCCTCCACCCCAACAAAGCACGGAGCTGCGGAGCTCAGCCCCACTCCCCATAATGAGGAGCGCTCTGAGCGGGAGCGCGGGGCAGCGCCGCTCTGATCTCGTACTGAAGGCATTTCAGAGCGTGAGCATCCAATTAAAACCTTCACCTCCCCAAACCTGCCTTCCACATCGGTGTGGGCAGCAGAGGAAAATCATTACTGCCGGAGAGGCGCGGCCGCAGCTCACACCGACCGCCCATCAGTGGCACTGAGGCAGAGCAGTGCACAGGGAGGCTGTGTGCTCACTGTAAGCAGGGCTGGGACCACCACCTGCTGCCCCGGCCTCGGGAGCTGTTGTGGGTGAGCTCCTCCCTTCCCCAGGCTGGAGAATTGCCCCCAGCCTCCCTCTGGTGCTGCTTTATCTTTTTAGGATTAAGGTCTAATCTGCTCAGAGCGAGCCCAGGGTCTGAGCTACAGAACGGGACTACTGCTCAGCCACAGCCCCGGGAATCGGGGGCAGCGCAGGCACTGGTCACGTCCCCGCTGGTGGGGCGGGGTGATGTGGGGCTGGCTGAGATCCCAAGCAGCAGAGAAGTCCCCTCCCCAACCCCCACACTGCTGCAGAGCTGCACAGAGAGCAGAAGCCCCGGGCTCAGTGCGGCAGCCTGTGCTGCGACAGACCTGGAGCCTGGCAGCCCCGCTGCACTCACAGCAGCACGGCAGTGCTAACGAGGCCCTACTAATTGGGAGGGACAGGAGCAGCGGGCAGAGGTCGACAGCTGCCTGAGGATGCTCCATGATTTGCTGCAGCGGAGGACCGCTGCCAGGAAGGCACCTCTGGGCCGGGGTTGCAGACCTCAGCCACAACCCGAAGTGACGGCTGCTGCTGCTCAGCACAGGGCTGGGAACGAGCAGGAGAACGGCACAGGGCATCCCTGTCCACAGCAGGCCGAGCCCGGCTAATCCACGGCCTCACAGGGACAAGGAGAGGGGTCAACAGCAGAGGGCTGAACCGCAGTGCTGCTCCAACATCCGCCCGCACGGCGAAATCCGTCCCAGCGCGGCCCCTCTGGGGATTGCCGTAATCCTATTGCCTCCTCCTTCCCCGTGGGCATTCATCAAAAGGCGCGGAGGATCCCGGCAGCCTGCCCAAACAAAGCAGTCACGCAGAAGGCAGCTCCCCGCCTCTGCTGCCCAATTAACGGCCATTTCACGGCCTGAAAGCTCAGCACCAAGTACCCGACGAGAGGTGAGGGCCAGGGTGCTCAGAGAGGAGGGCATCACCCACAGCATCGCCGTCCCTTTGTGCCACAGCACGTGGTAACGAGAAGAAAATATGGGATGGGATGTGAAGGGACAGGGCCGCCCCCAGCCCTGAGCCCAAAGCCCCCAGGGCACTCAGCCACTGCTGTGCCCCCCACGGCACTGAGCCCAAATCCCCATTAAACCAAGAGCCATTTCTCCAAGGTCAGTGCCCTGCAAAGTTCCCCTTTCAAGGTGCCTCCTCAAGCTGCTGAAATCCAGCATCCACAGGATTTTCCCTTATAATAATAATAATCCTGAGGAGATTTACCTAATCTCCGGGTGACTCACTCTCCTGCTTGCATCCCATCCTAATTACTGCAACACTCCTCAGCCTCTCACACATCCCAGTCCGCCTCACAGCTTCCCCAGCCTGCAAAGAACCTCTCCCTCTGGTAACACTCCCAAACCCCGACGTGTGTAGGGCACCCGTGTCCTGTACAGGGCCGCTCCCCCCACCCCAGCCTTCCCCAGCAGGGAGCACCCCCTGCCCCTGCAATACTGCCCTCCTCCGGGCAGCACCTCCTGGGTACACAGGACCTGGGACAGATGTCCATCCATCAACCCTCTTTGTCTTTGCCTTTGCCTGAGCTGCAGCCTTCGGTGCAGGGGATGAGCACTGAGTGAGCACACAGAGCACCATGCACTGCCAGCACTCGTTCACTCGACATGAACCAAGCGTGGCCAAACTCCCAGAAGAAGCTGCTGAAGCCAAGAAATCAGCAGCACTCCAAGAAGAAGCATATGCTGATATGCATAACAGTGAATCATCTCACAATAGTTAACGGTGCCCAGCAAAACAAGGGGAAGACACCTTCACCCCCACCCCCTGCTTTGGGCAAATCCCTTTTGGGGATGGGGCTGAGATGCCAGCACTGCGGCCCATCCGGGGCAGCTTGCTGCTCCCAGGGTTCTTGGTGTGGGTACCCAGAGATGCACGATGGACATGTCCTCCCCATCCCACCACGTGCACAGAAAACACCATCGTGGGTTAAAAGGAAGGACCACGGAGACCTGTCCTCCACCAGCTCCTCGTGGTGGGACGCCTTCCTCCCCGGGCTGGGCAGAGCCTCGTGCTGAGCACAATTAAGACGAAGCCTCGTTTACCCACGGCACAGCCAGGCCTCTTCCCCGTATCCTCTCTTCCACAGTGCCTTCCCAGCCTCATTCTCTCACTGGCAAAAGCAGGTCACCATCTGCTCTCCCTCCTGACTCTGGCTGGATGACAGCGTCTGCCTCTGCAGGAGACAAAGGATCCGCTCTGCAGAGCGCTTTCCTTTCCGCGCCGCACGCGGAGCTCTCCCCTCCCAGCACTGCCCGACGAGGACAGCGATGATGGCTGTCACAGGGAGGCCCGCGGGCTACGAAATAATGACCAGGAAAGTCCGCCTCCATCAGCACGGCCCCAGGAGAAGGGAAGAGCTGCAGCGTCTCCCACGAGGCAGGAATCCAACCTGCTCCACAGCTTTAATTTCGTGTCCCGTGTCCACGCTGAGCACGCAGCATAAAGCACTGCATCAGGTGATGGGTAAAGACAGCTCCGCTGCCCTCCCGGCCCCTGGAGGAGAAGCCAGGAGATACACAAACAAGCACCCCCCCGTCCATGGGGGGGGGGGACACAAAGACAAAACCAGCAACAGCACCAGCGGGGGCTGATTCCCCTTTGCAGTCAGGTGATGGGCAGCAGCAGGAGAGCCCACCTGCAGCACACAGCTCAGCACTGCCCACTCCTCCCCTTCCCTGTGCAGAGCTGACCCCGGGCCGACCCAGGGGTGAACCCATCCACGTGTCCCCGTTACATCCCATAGTCACCCCCACGAAGCCACCGCTCCGCATCCATCCCCGCGTCCCAGCACGCCGGTTGCCGCGGCAACGGCCGGTTCGGAGGCTGGAAGGTTTATTATCAGTTTCTCTATTGAATAAAACCTTGGATGAAATTCTGTTTTCTCCCTGCTGATGCAAAGTGTCACGGATTTGCTTCTGACCCCGCTGGAGCTCTCTCTTTATTAACAGATTATTGAGGCCGACCTCCGGAGCCCACGTCCCACTGCTACCACAGGAGCGCGATGTGCAGGGACGCAGCACCACGCAGCAGCCTGGAACACAGCTCATCTGGACACTTCCCAACTGCTGAACAAACACTGCCTGCTGTTAATTAAAAGGCAATCAGCTGCCTCCAAGGGGGGAAAAAATAAAAAAATAACAAGCCCGGCTTTCCTGCAGCGCAGGGATCGATGCTGAGGGGCACTCCGTGGGGAGCTGCCCCCACCCCTCAGCAGAGGACAGAGGTCTGTCAGTCCGCCCCAGGAGTTGGGGAGATTGGGGTAGGAATGGCTCCACACACGGGAGGTTTCCATCTCAGCAGAGCTCACCATCCAGTGCCGGGGACCCTTCCCATGTGGGCTGCTGGCCCGGGCTCTGAAGCTCTCCAGAACGTGTTCCCAGCAGCCCTGAAGATGTGCACCCCCCCTCGGCACATCCCCTGGAGCACAACATGAGAAGCACTGCGGGTACTGAATGGGTTTTGAGGAAGACGGAGGGAGAAGGAGAGCAGCTCTGTGCCACCCCGCTGCCACCTGGCCCCTCCCAGCACAGCCATCCCAACGGGACATCCCCACAGCTCAGTGGGGGCTGCACATATCAGAGACATTACAGCAAAGATTTACAGGTCGCTGTCCTCAGCATCAGTGTTATCCTCAGAACATCCTCATCGAGGGAATAAGAATCATTTCCTGCCTGACTTGTGCCAAGGTGTCCATCCGGAGTCCCTCCTTCATGTCACACCATGGTGCACTGACCTGCCCCCACCCCCAGTGCTTTATGGGCCCCTTCTCAGTGCATAGCATCACTGGGTCCCACAGAGCAGGAACTCCCTTGGCCTTCAGCTCTGACCGCCGCTCTCATCTGCTTTCTGCCTCAGCCACACAGCAGACACAGGGGAGACTCGAGTTCATGATACAGGCTTTATGAAGCGTGGAGACATGGGACGGCACTCAGAGCTCGGTGCAGGGGCACTGCCCAGCTGGGAAATCGCTTTCCAGCCCTGCAGACACACTCCTGCCACTTGTCACAGGTTTAACCCTGCTCCATTTGCAGCATGTATTGATCCACTATTGGTGTTCACTATCAGTGCTCCGGAGCAGCAGTGCTGCCATCAATTAGGAGATGCTCTGTGCTGCACTGAGCTCAGAGGACAGCAGGCAGAAGCCCTCAAAGGCCGACTCCAAGCACAATTGCTTTCTGTGGTATTGCACTTCCAATACGAGGCTGATCTCTATTTATCCTCCTTGCCAAAACTTGCAAACTGGAGGGAGGACAGCGAGGGCACTGCAGACAGCCGGGCTCCACGCGCTGAGTGGACGGGGCAGGGAGGAAGGCAGCGTGGTGGAGCAGACTGCAGGCAGCAAAGCCAACCCGTGCTGCCTGGCTGAGAGGCATTCCTTTCATGCTGCACAACTGCTTCCTCTAATCAGCTCACCGCTGAGGGCTCCAGACAACAGAACATGTTTTCTCCTCCAAACAAAGAGCTGATCACAATTGATCTGGAGGTGGAAACAGTCCCAAGTTATTCCCAATGAGGACAGGGAACTGCCTCGGGGCCCCTCTGCAACACCTGCACTGCAGCCCAGGTCCACCTGTACCACACAGCTGTGCTCCTGCACAGCACAGTGCCCCTCGGGATGAAGGCTGAGGCGATGCTCAGTACCTGCTGTGCTCAGCAGAAAGCTGCTCCCATCCCAACTCCTGTAGCTGTGCCTTCCTGCTGTGAGTGGGTGTTGCAGTGCTGGTTTGCTGGCTGGCTCTCCCAGGGTTCAGCACAGAGCGGAGCAGGGCAGCAGGAGGCTGACAGCTGTCCTGCCACGATATGACACTGCAGCAGGGATGGGCAGGCTTTGTTTTGTTTTGTTTTTTAAACATAAAAGCATGAGGAAATTGCTTTTTAAATCTCAGAGACCGGAGCCGGTCTGGTATTTAAAGCCTGCCACAGCTCTGTCACACAGGACTGGTAATTTCTTCTTCAATTTCTCAGCAATCCCTCTAGAACGGCGCACAGCACATTTCCCTAATTCACATTATCAGCACCATTTGCCTCATGAAAGACAGAAGGACCACCCGAGACAGAAAGCAAAGCTGTTGCCCTTCAGGTCTCCCCTCTCGTGGGCTGCATCGTGTCTCTGCATTCAGGGCTCCGTCTCAGAGCCACGCAGTTTGAAATCACTGCCCAACAAATGAGCAGCACACGCAAAACCCCCTGGAAGAGCAGAAAATCTATTCCCTCCCCAGGCTTTTAGACGCCGTGGATAATTGATGCATGACTCCACGAGACAAAGAAGTAACCCGTTCTTCCTTCTGAAGGCCCCTCCTGCCTCTCCGAGCCGGGCAGCCTTTGACCTTGAGTTCTCACATTAATGCCTGCACACAGGCGGGCAGGATATCACACACGCACTCCGCTCATCTCCTGGGGTTTCTCTTTCTTCTGGCCCTGAATAATGGCAGCTTTGTCCTCCAGTAAATGAAGGAGCAGCCACGTTATTGCAGGCCCAGCTTGTTGGTGAAGATAAACCCGGTGAAAAATGTCACCTGCTGATGTGATCCGCCCCGCGTGCCACTTCAGCAGCTGCTCCATCCCAAACACACATTATCATCAAACAGGTGGAGTAATGGCAACGCATACAGTACGTATACATAAACGTGAGAGCTGGAGGAAAGGTGGCATTTCATCTCTCGGTGCTGCAGCCCTGGAGATCAGCTTGGTTTAGCAGTGACAGCCAGGCCCACAGCAAAGCCCCTCTTTGCCCCATCGGCACCGCAGTGCCCAGGAGCAGAGCTGCTGGGGGTAGGCAGCAGGTCCCCTGCAGACAGCTGAGCTCAGGCAGGATCCTCAGCAGCAATGGGGGCAGGAGGGATGCAGCCCAGAGCTGCAGAGCTGGTTGGGACTTCAGTGCTGGAGCAGCTTACTGCACGGCTGCACTCGGAGGCGCTGGGGCTGTCAGCTATCACTCTGCCACAGGGCAGAAGGCAGAGAGACACAAGTGCTGCGCGCAGAACAGCTGCCCAGAAGTGCCTCCCAGCCCAGCTCTCACTAGAAGACTCAGTGCTGTGAGCATCACTGAAAGCCATTTCCAAGCAAAGGCAAACAGATGAATTCCGCCGCCCTTTGGCAGCCTTGCTTTGATTTCTTACTGAGGTCCTGAAATAAATGCAAGGCTCGGATTCAGCGGAACACAAACACGAAAACCGTGTGACAAATTACCTTTGCAGGCACGAAGGATTCACCTGGGACAGCACTATTACCCAGTAACCAGGAAGCAACCGTGGGTTATCAGCGTCACACCCAGCGCTGCGGGAGCAGCTTCCACCTCTGACGAGAGCGTGTGGGAGACACCAGCTCCGTCCCTGCTCCTGGCAAAGCAGCTCTGGCACTCACAGCCGTGGGGCAATGCTCCCACCACGCAGCAGCAGCACGCTGGGGGCTGGCAGCTCTGAGCCCTCCTGGGGTGTTTAGATTTACTGTCACCATTAAGGACAAAGACGCAAATGTGAGGCGCGAGGCATCCCGTAATGGATTTAATGGAGGCTGGAGAGGAGTTAACTGAAACGCGGAGCATTCGTCTTGCTTTAAGTCATTATCCTTGCAGGAAGAACACTGCTACCAGACGCAAAGCTGCAGTAATTTCTGACACCTTCCCCCTGACCTCTCTCCTACTTCAAATTTCTGGGTAGCTTTACAGAAAGGAAAGCAAGGCTGGCTCATTAACGGAGGCACAAAGAACAACTACAGTAGGTTGGGATGGAGTCCGCACGGTAATCAAAACAAGGCTTTGTAGTTAGCACTGAATTCCTGCTGTCTCAATTACGTTTGTGGAGCCTAGCCCGTGCTGCACGCAGCTCTGCGTGGTGAGACTTTTCTTTGTGCCTTATTGGCTGTGCGGAGTGGGACTGTGAAAGCAGTTTCCTTGACAACATTTTTTTTTTTAATGGAATCTTTCTCTTCTCCCCTCCCTTCCCCACTCTGTGGCTGCACGACGCGGCCTGGCTCACAATCCCTGCAAAGACACCACGAATATGAATGAGCATCACACAAAGAGCAGCGGCCATCAGGTCGCTGTCCCAGGCAGTGCAGACGGGCAGGGCAGCGGAGCAGCTCGGCAGCAGCTGTCAGGAGGGGCTGCCATCAGCATCAAGTGTGTTCTGCACTCTTCCTCCAGGCTTTTCTCCCTATTAGCCTGACCACATCTCACCACCACTCACTTTGTTTTCAATGCCTGAGGAGGAGAGAAGGGAAGAAACCTACAGCATACACACACATCCCAGCAGTCATCCCAACCCTGGTCACACACAGGGTGCCCTGCCATGCTGCATGCTCCAGCCCACTGCTCACCCCTGCAGGCAGCCCCCCACTGATCCCAGGAGCCCAGAAACTGCAGCCCAGCTCCCTACTCCTGACAGCAGAAGCCCTACAACTGACTTGCTGCCCCCAAGCAACACAAAAGCACGTGTCAGGACTACTGAAATATCTTTCAGCAAAACAGATGCTCCCCTCCCTGCCAAATGCTGAAAGGATGGGATTGAAGTGTTCTGCAGGAACATATCGATCCCTGCGTCACTCTCAGGAGCACGAGGCTGCTGCTCTCCCAGCTCCTCTACCTGAGCTCACAGGCAGCAGTGAGGTCAGAAGCCCCCAAGTGCTGCATGAACATCTCCTCCAGCCCCACTCAGGGCCACACTGATGGTTCTTCCTGTCCTTTTCTCTAGGAAAATCGTCTTATTTCAGCCCTAAAACTGCATATATTTCACACAAGAGCATCCTCTCCCCTTTTACTGCTGTAAATTGAAATTTGAAATGGCAACAAATCACAAAGTGGCACAGGACTCAGGCTGCATGGAGAACTACTGCAGCAAAAACGTACCCTAAAGCACTAAGTCTGGTCAGCAGGAACAGCCAGCTGAGCAGGACCAGGCACAGCAAGCCCACGAGACAACAGCCCCTTGCACAGCGAGGACAACACAAAGCAGAGACAAAACAGAGGCCAGGAAGGTCAGCAGCTCAGCACACCAGCCTTGCCAAAGATAACGCAAGGGCACCAAGAACCACAGGATTATGGCCTGGGACCCGCTTTGTCCCCACCGTTGACTCACTGCTCAGCCCTAGAAGAGTCACTGCATTACTCAGTGCTTTTGGTTTCCCTCACCAGGCAGACAAGAAGCAGCTCCTTACCTGTTTCTTTTCTCCCTGCAGTTCTTCTTTCTCCCCCACAGGTTTGGATCAGGGATTTTCCTCCGGTGTCGGCTCTTGGTGTCCCTCACTTGTGTCCATCTACAAAGTCAAGCCCTGTAAGAAAGGGCACAGTCACAGCCACCTCAAATTCTGGCTGCCGTGCCAGTATCACTGCAGCCACTGCCCAAATAAAGCCCCTCGAGCTCTGTGTCTCACCCTCAGCCTCCTCTCCAGGAGATGAGCCCCGTGCCCCCCAGCACCACCCACCAGGCAGTACCACCCCCAAACCAGGCCCTGCTGCATGCTCCCAAGCACAGGCAGCAGTTCAGACCTGCACCAACTGCCAGGTGAGCAGCAGCTCTGCAAGACTGCTTCCTTTGTTTTGTCCCACCACCCACCACCAGCTCTATCCATGCTAAGAACACGACATGGAGAGCAATTAAGAGTTCACTCTTAATTGTCATTCAATTCATTGATGGCTGCGATTTAAGTCCTGGTGCAGCAGGCAGACAGAAGAAGGAAGGTCCCAGGATTTGGCTCTGTGCCTCTGTTTTGGAGTGGGGTTTTTGTTGTTTTAATACAGAACTAACAAGGAAAACACAGCTCTCAGACACCCAAAATGAAAGGCACTCCAGACACCCCTGTGAAAAGCATTACCTATGGTGCCACTCTGGGGAAACCCACCGACAGAGCTCAGCACACACTACAGAGCTCAGAGTCAAAATGACTGTGCACTCGGAGCCCCTGAGCTGAAGCAGTCCTTCTGTGTTGGTTAGGGGATGCCACAACACAAAGCCACGCTCTGTTGGGAGCCCCAGAATGGATTTGTAAGCACTGAGATGAAATGAAATGATTTATCATTTGTTAGTTAGAGGAATCTGCACTCTAACAGAACCACGAGTCCAACAGTCCCCTGTCCTCACACTCCACGTCTGCTTCTTCTTGAAGAACACCTTCACCAATATTAACATGCACATGAGAGCTATCCCTGGTTAAAAGGACGCGTCAGGAACTAAAGTTACCCAGATCTGAGTGCAGAGAATTACCGATAGAAATGAGCTTCCCCCATCTCACAGAAATACCTCCATTTCAAATAAGCATTTGGCATTTCTACACCGATGAGCCTTTGGTGAACGAAACGTTCCTTCAGTGCACAGCAACCAAAGAGGTAAAGAAGTCAACAAAGCAAAGCAGGAGCCTGGTGTTACAGAAATCCCAAGGGAACGACAGCAAGACCCCAGCACGCTGTACAAAGCCATCCTCACAGGAAGAGGAGACACAGCCTGGCAGCCACTGCTTTCAGCCCCGTGGTCAAAGCACTCTATTATCTCCTTGCCAACAGGGACCACAAATTTGTTCCAGTACACTGGTGGGAAAATCTGATAAATCCTAGGAAGGCGATACCGACCTGCTAGTAACATATTTCTTTGATGGCAGCAAAGCAAAGCTGATTGGATTGATATCTACGAAGCCAGAAAATAGCACCTCCACGTCATTGCCATAAATAATGCATTGCAGCTGAGTGGCACTGCACTACAGAAGGGGCCCTGGATGGGACGCAGGGCTGCCACCCCGAGACAATGCCCCCATTCACACTGCTGGGCAGCACGGGCTCTGGGTCTGTCCAGGACACAACAGAAAGGTCTGCACCCAAAATCTCTGTCAGTTCTTAGGCACACTACCAAAGATCATTATTATTAACATGACTTCAAACTGTTTTCTTTCTTCCAAATTACTTGTTATCTTCTGCAGCACTGCTCCCTCTTCTCCAGGGCAGCACAGCATTTCCCAATAGCTACAGCCACCAGCACTGACCGAGGATCAGGAACACATGGGGCACTGACAGCCGTGTCCGAAGGCCTTTACAGATGAGACCAAAGAAGAGCATTTAACGTTAATGACCTGCAATAAATTTAATAAGAGCCAGAGGGAAGAGATGTTTTACTGCAAGAACTTTATTGCACTACGTTCCAGTGCTGCACCAGACACCGTGCCCGCCGGACATCGGTCACAATTACGTTCCCCCGTTCATCTGTGTCTACACTGTCACTATTTTTCCCTCAATTAAGGCTGCAGAGTCATAGTATATGATAATTAGTACATTATAAATCAGAGTAAAAACTAAGGGGAAGAATGCAAAGTTATACATACAGCATGTAAGATATATATAATTGTACTGTTCTTCAGGAGGGCTCAGGTTTGTTACTAACCCAGCCCAGTGCCTTCCCCTCCAACCAAACTTCATTGCACTAACAACACCAGTTTCCATTTGCAGCAGCAGTTACAGCATTAGCTTCCAGCTTGCAAGGGAAGGCAAAAGCCAGAGCGAGATACTGTCAGCACGATCTGCCTTCCACATGACTCTAACATGAGCAGATATGTTATCCCCTACTGCAGGCACTGACATCACAAACACTTGAGTGTCTCTCACCTATTAAAGAAATCAGAACCATTACACATCTCTAAGGGAGGAAGGAGCTTAGTACAACCACACAGCTGAGCCAGCCACGGACCGAGCTCTGTGGAGCACAGTTTCCAACCTCAAAGTTCTGCTGGCACATCTGTAAAAGGAGAGCCCTGACAAGTACCATTATTCTTTGTTAAATGTACAAACCCCTTTGAGGAACAGAATTCTAAGAGAACAGCACTTGTTGTCTGAAAATATTTGAGCAGTTAAGCTGCAAATTAAGAAGAGAACTCTTGAACAGGTGCTGTGAAGGCAGGTCATTCAGCAGCAGTGAGGTGTTGGGAAAGGACGGGTACCAGCCTACGTGGAAAAGATCACACGAGAGAACCATCCTCAGCCTGCTCCCAAAGCCTTTAAGTGCTGAATGCTACAGACAACATCAAGGTGGAAGCACAGCATCCCTGCCAGGGCAGGGCACCGAGGTAATGGATGTTTGGTAGAAGTAGCCTAGATGGAACTGCTTCTCAGTCTGCAAAATGACTTGCCTTAATTAATTCAGACATCATCCATGGTCTTACAGACAACACTGTGCCAGTCCACACTCCAAAACCAGTGTGTTTGTGGTCTGTCAGTGGTAAATGCACGATGGGCATGTTGGGGTGTAACTACAGACTCTCCCTCCAAAAGAGCCTAATAAAAAAATAACAAGGCAATCAGTGGTTAAACTGAACTGTACGTGAGGGCTCATCTGGGCAAACCCCCTGGGCATTTCCTCGTGGACATTTCTGTGTGCATGCTGTCTTTCCACCTCATATACAACACAGATGAGACCCTCCCCACAAGCCCTGAATCACAGCAAGGCAGAGAACCCAGACAGCAGCAAAGAGCCTTTTCCTCCTCCTTAGGACAGGTTAAGTTAACTCCTCATCCAAACACCTCCTGCTCACCCATGACACTTCTGACCATCGGTCTTCAGCCACCATAGATTTTTTTCCTCTAGCAACAGAAAGACAACTCACAGCTCAGCCAAATTCTTTGGAGAAGTAAGATTTGGACAGACACACACACACACACACACAGAGTCGTTATCTCCCACCAATCACAAAAGGCCTTTGGGATATTGGCCACAGCACTGTGCAGGTCTCTGCTGAAGCCCACCAGGGAGCTGCTCACACCTGCAGAGCCTGAAGGCCACGCAGACATCCAACACCACCAGCACAGCACCCCTATGGCACCCAGATGGGGCTGAAGGTCCCCACCACGTCTGTCTGCTGGCTGCTAAAGGAGGCAGCTCTGTTCAGAAGAGTCCTACTGGAACCAACACACCAGGCCCTAACTGTGGGGGACGTTTCCTCAGATCAAGAAAATCGTGTCTGCACAAGCCAATGCTCCGCTGGTTTTCCTTAGACATAAAATTTACTTTATTTCTTTTCTTAAAAAGTTAAAAATACAGAGGGTTCGGAAACTGATTTTCTCCTTGCAGATGTTCAAACTGCAGCTTAAGGAGAAAATAATCCTTCACTGAAATATTTCTCTTAATTTTTTATTTTATTTTTTTCCACTCATCACCATCATTAGGACAGAGGTTGAGGAGCACTAACTCCACCACTAATTTGATGACGCAGTTTGATTCCAGATTCACATTTCCAGGTGCCAAGAGTCCAGAAAACAGTGCCATCTTCGTCTGAGATTTTCTATTGAACACAGCAGTGACTGTTGGCATCTTTGAAGCGTAATCGCATCTTAGGTCGGTATTTCTCAAGGTAAAGCAGCTGTTTGGAATTGAAAGCTCCCCTCCTTTTCCTAAAACAGACAGAACGAAGGCTAGTATCAATGGCAGAAGTACTGCTTCAATCACTGTTCTACACATACGTACTCAAATTCATTTATATCAAAGCGTTTCTGTATCCACAAAGCAGCGTTGGGCTGAGCTGTGCATCCACTGGCACTCCGAGGAAAGGAGCTGGACCAGCACATGCAGTTCATCACCTACATGCCAATATTAAAATCAAAATCCCGTTAGCAAGTTTCAGGATATTTTCTTGCATCGGGAGAGTTTATTTCCATCAGCAGTAGCAGTCACTGAGTACCACAAGGTCACCCTTTCCCTGCAGATACACGTGCTACCTCTATTAGCTAGGCACGCTCGTGACAGCCAGATAGAAATATGTAAGAGATGCTCAGAAAAGAACTTCTCAATGTGAAGGGTACTGTATCTAGGAAGAGGAAAAAAAAGGAATTTAAGAAAGGGCAAAGTTCAGAAAAATCTGTTGACAGCAATATAGTTTACAAAGATAACCAAAGACCCTGGGAATCCATAAAGAGACAAATTGCTTTCTGGGCAAAGCTCATTCAACATCATCATACCCGCTGGGCTTCATTTCAAGATCCGATGTTATCAGCGAGCCAGCAGAGCTCTGCGGGCTCATCCTTTACCAGGTTTGCTATTTTCCAGATAAGGTGGCTGCTGACATTTCCTGAGTGGATACTGCACTCATACACAACACCTGCAGGAGTGCCAGCACTCACCCGTCTGCTGGGAAAACCCTACTGCTCTGGGGGCCCAAACCCAGCCCCATTTTTTGAGCAAGGAGCACTCAGTCCACGTCCAGCTCCAACCACAGTGTTTAAAACCCTGGCCCAGGCTTCCCCACAGCTTCATGAGCTTTGGAGTCTTAGTACAACGACTTAATGTATGAGCCAAGATTCAAAATGAAGAAAAAATAATAAAATAAAGGTGGGGGGATATCATTTCTAAACCTCATCCTCAAACAGACAGAAAGCCTCAGCAATCACACCAGTGCCATGTCTGTCACTGTTAGTTTATAGCAACAAGAAAACGAGTCAGGAATCAAACAAACTTTGCAGAAGATGCACGTGGTTTGAGTACAACATAAACTGAGCATTTTGTTTGAGAAAAGGAAGTTTAACTTACTGCCTTATAAACTGAACTGCATCTTCGTACTTCATCCCACATTCAAGGAGAGCAAGTGCAACCAGGACAGGAGCCCTGAAGGAGAGATGGGTGTGTAAGGAATAACTGGAGAAACAATACATGGAACCCCTCCAAACACATCACGTTTATCCATAAACACATAGCTTACACATCTTCTCTTTGAATGTTATCTACAGAAAGACATTTGCCTGCTGAGCAGCTAACGTGGGACTTCTGTTAGCAGACAGCTCTGACTGCAGTGTGCACACAAATCCACAGCTCCTCACGCATTTGGGGCATGGAACAGCAATTCTAGGTTTTTATGGTCTCCCATTTCACTATAACCTCATTTTCTCTTTGCAAGAGGAGCCTGCAGTATCTCTTGGATGCACTTTGCTTCTTACGACACTGCAGGTTTAGCTGTGCATGAGACAGATGCACGAAGCATTCAGCGGATGACTTCCAGAGATAAATCCTCAATGTATGCTGCACACGTAGCTGGGTGTGCCAGTAGAAATAAAGTAAAGCTTCCTGCTTTGGGATCCTCGTTTTGGGTTAAGGGCAAAGAGCCAGCTTCTCAAACACACTGACTTTCTCCTGGGTGGATTTCCCTGTGCTGAGCACATGTAGTTGCAGCAGGCACCCCGATGGGAGAGAAGGATTAAGCAGGTGTTAGCAATGGGACAACTTGTACTCACAGCTAAACAACAAAGCAATCCAGGAGAAAACTCACTATCGCTGCCACCTCGTGCACACACAGACAGTAACCTGCTCTTCCAGGGGAACAACCTGAAATCTCTGAAGTCAAATTAAAAACACAGACTGTCAACCTCCCACTGCTGCTGGATACCGACCTTCCCAACCCTGCCACACAGTGAACAGCAACACAGCATCCGCTCTCCTCTCGGAATTTGATTTTCAACAGGTTTAGCCAGTCGTCCACTATCTCACTGGGGGGCGGCGCTCCATCGTCGAACGGCCAGTCCTGCAAGGTGACAAGACAGCAGGTCACACACAGCACGTGCTTAGCAGCAAGGCCACGGGGACTCCGTGCCACAGGAACGGCTCTGGGGGTATTCTCCTAGTTGGAAGTTTGCCACTCGAGATCGTAATGTGTTGCTAATTGGACTTCTCCATAAAATTCCAATCAATCCCTACGTTAACGTCCTCGGGGTGGAGAATTTTTAGAAGAATAGCTGCCTTTGAAATCTCACTATATTATAAATGTGCGAAAATCAATAGGCATTTCGAATAAATATCTGAAAGATGAGAACTCTGAAGCCTTCTGCCAGTGGTTGCATCAACCTTTTGTAGCACTATTTGTAGTACAGACTCTGCACGGAGGAGAAGGGCCCCCACAACATCCCCCCCCAGCACCCACCAGCCAGGCTTACAGCTGCCCAGCCACTATCAAAGCAAAAAAAAACCCACCCCAACATTTCACAAGTAGAAAAAAAAAAAAAGAAGTGCTTAGAGAACGGCAGAGACAACAGCTAAGCAGCATCTAAAATTTCAGATCTGTCCTTCAAAGGAGCTGCCAACACTGAAACCACCTAGGCCATGTTTAATGTCAACACAGCTGTGCTTCCAAACCACGAGGTCACAGCTCCTCCTGGAAGTCGTGCTAAGCAGAGCTGTCCACGTGCTGCATCTCAAGACAAGCAGGACACCATGTGCCAGCATCTTCTCAGACACAGGAGATGCTGTAAAAACAGCACTCCTAGGCACAGGGGGAAAGACTTCACAGTTGTTCAGCACTTTCAGGAGCAGACTGCAAGGCAATCTTACAGGAGAGGCTCATAACAGAGCTTCATAATACTCAAAGAACTCTTCAGATGGAAAGGAAATGGCTTTGAAAGGAGCCCTCTTCTTCCTCATTGGCCAGAACCAAGCTTTTCATGTAGTTTCTTAAGAACAGGTTAACATTGAGGCATGTTCTGAAGCCTGCAGGAACACGGAGAAACTGAACACGCACGAAGGAAGGTTTAAAAACGTGATGTTTTCCAGCTTGAAATGCACTTATTGCTACACTAACACCTCCTGAGGAGCAGACACAGCTGTGCAGTACTGAGCATCTCAGCCCAGGAGTACTGCACAGCAGCAATGAGGAGCGGCCAGGAGTAGCTCTGCCTCTTCGAGCTACAAAAACAGAAGCTTCGAGTTACTGAAATAACTTCATATGCAATTAATTCTGAAAGATACAGAGTCTGAGGAGCACTGCAAACTCCTTTATGAAGGAAGCGAGGAAATAAAAAAAGCTGGGACAACACAGCAAAGCAAAAGGTTACAGAAACAGGAGAAGTAAATCTTGTTTGTCCCTATAAAAGGTTTTTAGGACAAGTTCCACTCCATCACACTGAGAGTGGTATTATTCCATGCCTGGTGTCACCCACTGCCCCAGGAAGAGGTGTCCAGGCAGCCAAGGGATGGGGCACTGCCCACTGTGAGGTGCCTCCCTTTGAAACTGACTGCAGAGAACAGGATTACATGTCACTAGTTCTGGGTTGAACTGAAACCCCTTCCTGTAGACCACATACAGGATGTGATCATTTTGCTTTTGTTTACGTGTTAATCCTCACACCCCCACATGTCTTGTGCTGCTCTGAATTAATGACAGCCCTGGTTTCTTCTCAGAGCATCATCTCTGCAGTAGCAGTACAGCACCAACATCAAATTAGTGCTGAAGGGACGCTGCCCAGAATGAGAAACATGAATAATTCTGGGACCAGAGGAGTAATAGCAACAAAGTTTTGCAAGTTTTTCTCTGCTAATTATGAGTTCTGCCAGCAATCCTTTGAATTCCCGTCAGCCAGCACAGAAAACAAATTGCTAGGCTCCAGGACCAAAACAATCATTAGTAACCAGGATGATGCACCAGGTTTGCACAAACAGAAAACGCAGCTCGTCTGTGCCACCGTGCAGCAGCTGGGAAGGAGGAGAGGCAGGAACGGGCTGCTTTCACCCACCCTCTGTCTGGAGCACCCTGCTCCTGGGTCTGCCAGCATAGAATGGAGATCCCCAAGGGGCTGCAGCAGATTTAAGTGACAAAGATCCCTTTCCTCACAGCTGCACTGCACACAGCTGCTGGACAGGAGCCCCATCCTCTGAGCCCTCTGCGGGGCAGTGCTGGGGTGCAGGAGTTCTGCTCCACGTGCAGGCAGGCAGTGAAGGACTGGTAGGAGCACAATGAGACGTGCTCTAGGTCCTGAAGATGGGCAGAACTATGGCAGCTATTGGTTGCTGCTCAGTAAGAGCACTTCAAGGAAAAAAACCCACCACCACCAAGCTTTTCTTGATGTACCATTTCCACACTACAAGGTCCTACACACAAACGTAACCACACAGAAACCCCCAGGAACCAAACCCACCCCCACCTCCCGCCCCGTGGATTTAATCTGTCGACAAACACATGTGTGATAGTACTACACCAAACACAGAGCCTCTGTTCTCTGGTTCCTCACTATGCCATCTGCCAGAGTATCTATGTGCTGCACCCCTGCTGCCAGCACACAGTACCTACCAGGCACCAGCACAGGCTTTGCTGCCGTGCTCTCAATTTCAGGGGTTCCACTGCACTTCCGACCTCAACAGTTTTAAAACAGACTCTAATCTCCCCCAGGCTGTGCTTCTAACCTCTGTTATTTTTATTTTATGGCTGCATTAGCTCTAAGCAGTGATGTGTCATTTTTTCAGCTGGTTGGTAATTCAGCGCTGTCTCTGAGCAGTGACAGCACTCAGTTTTGGAGAAGCAGGCATTAATGGGAAGGAAGAGCAGGAGGTGGCCGTGTCCACAGCCAACTAAACTCATCCCACACAGCAGAACACCGCTGCAGGATGCTGAATTACTAACACAACATCGTGACTGGGACCATCAGCACCACAACGACACACAGCACACCTTCCCTTCACCTCCTGCTGCACACAACACGTCTGCTGGATTTACACTCTCCCTTTTCGCCTTCTGCAGCAGTGCAACACTCTGAAGAGCTGCGATGCACTGAGTGTGGGAAGGCAGACACGTGCAAGCACATGACAACGTGTGTGTTACTCCAACAGAAAGGCTCTTCAAGAGAACTATGCTCAGCAGAACTGGTGGAAACACCACTTCCAGTTTTTGAAAAGCTTCCTCAAAAAAAACCCAAAAACAACAAAAAACAGCTTTCGGTTCAAAGCCAGCCAACAAGTTGGGTTTTGTCTTGTTCATTTCTCGAGAGCCACAACGCCCTGCTCATTTCAGCACGGGCTCCAGAGCTGCCCAGGCACAGAGCAAGATGGGATTCACACTGGCTGAGCAGCCAAGGGCAGCAGGATGCCTGGGAACGGCCCTTGGGAGGAACACAGATCTCTGCTCTCCTGCAGGAACACGGAGACACTTAAGCCCCAGCTTAGGGCAGGGCCCTGCTGGCTTACACAGCACACATTTAATCCTTCCATTCTCGGGCAACCCCAGGAGAATCACAGCTGGAGTGCCTGAACACACAGTGCTGCTGAAGCCCAGGGCAGCTCTGAAGTGAGCAGGAATGCTATTCCAGAGTCCACCCACTGCAGCCTGATTTTTCCAACAACACAGGCACACATGGCTGCCTGGAACTGAAGTAAATGCACACTAGGACGTGGAGCCAAGAAACCTGACTGACCTGTATGTGGAGCTTCCAGCTTCTGCAGCTGTGCCAGGGTACACGTTTTTCTCCTAATGGAAAACCCTGAAGGTTTTCCTCCAATCGAGTCATCAAAAACAAAAAAAGCAAAACATCAGGACACACAACCAAGAGGAGTACCTGCAAGAAAGTTAGGTGCCTTTTCTGTCCTCACAACAGTGTCACTCCAATAAAATAAACTGATTATATCCAACGCCCTGTAATAATTCAGAAGTATTGCCTCAAAAATACCGCCTGTAAGCACAGTGTGAGCACACACCTGTGCAAAAAACCCTGCCCTGTACACTCAGCAGCAGCACACAGCACAGTCACAGTGCTGCACAACACTCACCGTGAGAGCAGCAGCTCGGGGCTGCATGTGGAGGTGAGCAGGGAAGCACTCCCCACCAGCACCCTGCTCCAGCTCCACAAACAGCAGCCTCTCAGTGTGCCAGCTGTGGTCTCACAGGGCAGCAGTCCAAATGTGTGAGAGCAGGGAGTTTTACCTCCACCCCGAGAAGGCCAACAGTAAAGCCAAGTGCTGTATCGGGAGAAAAGAACTGAGCTGAACAGTATGAAACACAAGGCTGAACAGACCACAAGCTCTGTGAGCTCACATTGGATCAGTATCAACCCAGTCACTAAAATGCAACCCAAAATATCTCAGCAAACCCAGGAATAGACACTTGTATTCCAAACGAAGCTGTAGAAATGAATCAGCACGTACATTTCAGAAAGGTACAGCAAGCACCTCAAATCCAGCTCTGTGTGGTGCAGGGGATCATACGGCTTTTGGCCAACCCGAGACAGTCAGCTCTTCCCCACCCCTCACCTACAGAGATTTTCAATCTTAGTTTTAAAAGGCAACTCACTAGAAATTGGATTCCTTCTTTTTCGATTGGAGCTTTATTATAAGTGGCATCACAGACTCGCACCAAAGTTGTTACTCCGTACTTCTTCAGCTCCTTTAAGAGGAAGGAAAAACAAATGAGAAACAGAAGAACAGCTACAAAACCAAACATTTTTGGCCTACTCAGCAGTGCCACACACATGGATCCGAGGTGATGGCACAGCAAAGGAGTGAGGGCCACCTCGGACAGGAGCGGCTGTGACCTGCTGAAGGACAAGGGCTACAAGTGACAGGAATAAGTGTGAAGCACCTCAGAATATCCCTCTCCAGGGAAAAGTCAGGGTGAAAACAAAGAACACACGTAAGAACAAAATTAAAATAGCTGCTCATCCCTTCCACGCAGCTCCTTTTCCTCTTTAAATAGAAGCCTGGGACTGCTGGCTTCAGCCAGCACTGACATTTTCAGGCAGGGAGGAGCTGAACACACACCACCACACTCCAGCTTCCTTGAAATGTTCTGCAAGCTGCACACTGTGCCAGAAAAACAATCAGAAGATCAAACAATAGCTGCTCCAGTTCACTTTGAAGGTTTGTACAGCAAGCAGAATTTCCTCTCGTGTTTGGACCGAGCCCCTGTAACTTTGAACAATCAGCAATAATCTCTGCTCCAGACACAAACCTCCTCGTGGAGGATGGCAACACAATAATAAGACCACAAACCACGTGGCATTTAGGCAAAGTCACCCACGAATACCTGCATGCCTCATGCTGAGGAGCACGCTGCTCAGTGGTGGAAGTCTGCCCACAGCTGCAGTCAGACATCAGCACCCGATGGAAGCATCTCTTTGGAATGAAAGTGACCTACACGTGCAAGGTAGATGTGCTCTTTGTGGCTGGAGGACTAAGATATGGTAGATTTGGAGCAACCCAGACTGCAGAAATATTCTGCTCCATTATTTTTCCCATTATAGCACCTCTTAATTTTCCAGACAACTGAGTATTACATTTTGTATTATTATTGACTTTTGTGTCAGTAACAGTGTGATGTCCACCAAGAACTGCTCTCCCCACATTCAGCCCAGGCAGATGCCACCTTCCAGGCATAAATTCTGGTACCTGAAATATCTGACAACTATGGGATTGGAAGGGATTGGAGAGAACACCCTGTGAAACAAAACATCTGTGCAAGTACTGCGTTGAATCCTATTTCAGGGACAAGAAAGATCATAAATCACTTATAATTCCATCAACTACTACTTTACAAGCCAGAAGATCGGCAATACATTAGAGGTAATGTATTATTTAATGAAAAATAACGTTTAGAGTCACAGAACACACAGTCCTTTCCAAGCCAGGACAACAGCAATGGCAGAGCTGCAGGTTTGAGTTCCAAAAATGGAAGCAACTCCAATCTCTCAATTACTGACCCTTTTTTTGCCCCCCAAATCCTGCATTCGTGTGAATTCATGTGGATACAAACTCTATACTAAGGAAAAAATGCCTGCAGGTAACGTAGAGCACAGCTTTGTGAGCTCCTGTGCTGAACACCTTACCTCTATGAACCTGCTGAGGGTCGCGTTGGTCGGGTTGTGAGTGATGAGGAAACGCATACCGTCGTAGCTAATTTCCACGGGGGCTGGACGGTTCATAATGGCAAACAAAATGCGTGAGGGGCCAAAAAATTTGAAGAAAAAAAAGAAGAATTAAAAAATAAAAATAAAAATCAATAACCTTGGAAACGTTTCACAGCAGAAAACATTAAAAGACCACTAAGATGGCTGGGATTGATCAGAGCTTGCGTCGACGAGCTTGTTCCTTAAAGATCTTGCTTCTAGAAAAGCAGGTTTGCTTCAGAATCCGCTTGAATTCAACTTGGGCCTCGATTACTGCAGGTGGTATCCTTCAGACTCCACAACTCTGACTATGTGCAAGACTAGGCAGCCTGTTCTACATTTAGGCACTGGTGAGGCAAAAAAGTAAGGGCAGGTTTTCTCTCCACTTTGTCTTCTTGACGCTTAGTTTTGCTAGAGTCAGTAAAAGGAATACGTTTCCAATGTGCAGGAGATATCCCATATATTTGAGTGCATTCACTGCGTCCGGAGTCCCCAAGGCAAAGTCAGTACGGCACACGAAGGCCCTGCGCTCACTTGGCAGCCAGGGCACTGTGCTGGGCCTGGCAGAAGTCTGCCCTGACGCTCAGAATCGCCATAAATGTGCGACGTATATTCCACCAGAACACCTGGGGAGAAGAAGAAGAGCACGTCAGAGCAGGGGCAGCTCCACACCGCTGAAGCACCAAGCACTGCCACAGCTTCGGGTGGGGAGGAGCGGTGTAACGTCACCATTTCTTTTAGCATGGCACAAAGCAGCCATCCTTCCCCTTTGGAGGGTTCTGATCAAATGCAATTTCAGCCTTTGATCAGCCGTTGCCCAAAGAGCCCCAAAAGCAAACAGTTCAGGAGGAGCCTCTGTGCATCTGATGCTCATAAACATTTCATAAGAGAAAACAGCAGACCAACCCTAAACAAACAAACTGTACCTTTGAATCAAGCTTGTATCATTTGTAACTATTTATGAAAGCAAATATGACTAAAACTGCCCAGGAAAAAAACCCAAAAACATGTTTCCAGTGACTGCCACCTTCAGCAAGCACGGTAATAATGAGCAGGAAGCAAACAGGAACGAACACTGTAAGCCATTACATTCAGAGCACTGGGAATGACAGGAAACAAAAACTGAGGACGTCCCAGGGCACGTGGTGAAGCAGAGCAGCAGAGATGCAGCCACAGAGGCAGAAGCAGCAGCAGCAGCTGCCACTGATGGTCCCCAATCACTTCTATCACTGATGTGGTGACAGCTGCAGGTCGCTCCTTCCCAGCCCTCCGCTCTGCAGTGTTAACACAGCGTGTGTCAGGAATCACACAGCAGCTTCGTTTTTGGAATGAGGAAAGGAAGGAGAGTGTGACTGCCACGTGTTGAAGCTGCTGCCAGCACAGCATCTCCAACCTCGTACCACCAGCCTCCCAGCAGCAGTGGATACACCCTCCAGAATCTGTCATCCGAGAAGCAACCAAGGGCTCATTTAACACTAACAACTTTCAGATATTCTCAGTCCTACCCGTGTTCACAGCCCGGGGCGTTCAGGCAGCAGCTCCCAACATGAACGCAGAGGACTCAGAGCACAGCTGGTTTAACAACAGCGAGAAAAGCCACAGCAGCACAGCTCTACCACAGCCTTTGGGGGAATGGAAACAGCGAACCAACACTGACCCTACAGGGCAGACCCAGGGCTGGTGCAGCACAGCACACTCTGCTGCACGGGTAAGCAAAACCTCAGCTGTTTCAGAGCACTGAATGCAGCACAGCTCAGGAGGCACCGGTAGGAGCTCCGACTGTGACATCACAGCAGGTTGAAGTTTAACTTCAGGCAGCAATGCTCCACGTCTCACTTCCTGCCGTTTCGCAAGACATCCCCTCCTGGATCTGGTGACGCTCTCTAGCAAACCGAAGTAGGTCAGTACTGTGTCACATCCACAGGAGTCAGAACAAAGGAGCTGCATCACCTCCCCGGGGCACAAAGGCAACGCACAGCACAGCGTTTGTACTCAGAGAAAGAAAACAGCTTTGCAGTTTGCGCAGGAAAACTTTACCAAATGGCATCAGCTACTTTGGAACACCAAAACTCAAAGAAATAAACGTTGCAGTGATTCTTTGGCTTTACACTTCTCCTAAAGACAGCAGCAACAGCTGAATGCCATGCAGAGCTGTGCCCAGAAGTCACAGTGTGACTCGAGCAGAGGTCAGCGTGGCACACAGCAATGAGTGCAATTAGGAACGCGCCTGCAAGTTCCCACCCCGAACCTCCGGAGCACTCCGTGTTTTAATGAGACCCTCATTCCACAACAGTCAAATTAAGGACAACAAAATTACCTTTTTCACCGACACCAAGTCAAAAATCACCCGAAGAACAGCAATTATTTCCTTAAAGAACTGCTTTCAATGCCAAAAAAATGCATTAATTAGACTGCCAGAGGCAAGAATAAAGACACATTCAATAACCTCCCCCAATCTCAAAGCAGTTCTTCCTCTGAGTGACTCAAACACAAATTTCAGAGAGGAACTCTGGCATGGTTTACCAGCACAGAGGCTGCAGGGTTAGGTCTCACCCCAGCTGGAAGAGTCCCTCTGAACATGTTTAACATCTGAGTCCCTACACCTGCACCTTCATCACACCTTTCTCATGGGTACCACCAAACCCCAGACCTCCTGAAGCTCAGCACTCTGCCACAGCCGTGGCACACCGGGAGCAGCCCGAGTTACAGCAGCCACATGTGCCCATGCACTGCAGAGCACCATGCAAGAAAGTCTTTTTGATAGATACTGCAGTGCATCCCCGGTCCAAACACACCCCCAGGTCACCTGACACATCCTGGGCAGCAGCCTGAAGCCTTACTTTAAGGGAACACTTCCAAAGCCAACTCGAGCAGGGTCACTTAAAGCACAAATCAGCCATCAGCAGACCATGGCACGGGAGATGGGCACCTGGATCAGAGGACCAGAGGCTTACAGCGTTACAAAGCACACTACCTCGAGGTGAAGAGCTATTGTACCATATTCAAATGAATCCTTAGGATGTTTTCCTCTGCAGCACCGATAATTTTGGCAGAAGAGCCTCACCCAGCACTACCAGACCTGTGCAGCACAGCAGATCAGCTGGCTGCAGTTACACTTCTCCTCCCTTGAGCAAATCAACGAGGGAATTTCAACACAATTACTTGAAAGGTGTTTTAGAAATGCTATTTGCCAAGGGATGGAGGACAGCCTCGTAACCTCAGCACACACGGGATGCCAGCAGCACCAGCACACAGTGCCCTGACCCCAGCGAGCAGCCAGACCCACCTGCACAGCACTGCACCTTCCCCAGAGGCACACAATGAGAGTGTTTAATGAGCTAACAGCTCAGGAGTGATTAACAACGTAAAGCACTGTATTTAAGTCTGAAAAATGACTTCCAGAAGGATGAGTAGTTTATGCAGCACCCAATGCTATTTTTAAAACACATCTCTTCCTCCAGTGCCTTCCAACTGCAAACTACTCCACTGAAGTTCAGTAAGAAAGGTTGGGCTTCTAATTAGGAAATCCATGAAAAGCCCTGCGCCTAAACCTTCTGAACTCTCAGGTAAATGCTGTCAGGTTTCTCCCTCCTCATGTCAGCAATTTGCACTTCAAAGAGTACCATCGAAGTGATGACAATAAATAGCAACAAAGACCATCTACGACACAAAAAACAAGAACAGGTTTCCAGCCAATTAACCTTCAGCTTGTCATACCTGGAAAGTGAGACAGAACAGGGATGGAAACCAAAGAATGATGACGTGGCTGCTCGGACAGGGAGCAGGAGCACTGAGAATGGGATCCAACAGCCCCAGCAGGACCTGAGGAGGATGAGCACAGGCAGCAGCAGTTTGTGCATGTGAAAGGCAGCAGGCCTGGGAGTTAGTTCCTGGCGTCCTTCAACTTAATTACCAGCGAGTAACAATCCATCAAGATGCCTATGTGCACAGCTGGGTGGAGTGAGCTCTCACAGCCCCTGCACCTGCAGGTATGGGCAATGTGAGTTACAACTGAAGTGCCGTGAGCTCCCACCACTCACGCTCAGCTCCACACACCGACAAAGCTTCAGAAAACCTAACGAGGCCAAATTGAGAGGGACATCCTTCAAAATACTACAAACACAAACTAATGTGATTAAAATGTAAGCAAGGGCTGAGCCCACTCACCACCTCCGCTTGTTTATTTACGCTAGTTAACTAATTGAGAAAGAACACTTAAATGGATTCCTGACTTGAAAGGCCTTGGATTCGAGATGGCCTTAAGTAAAAGCCAAGGCACCTATAACATCAGCCCCAGCAGCTGCCTGTGTTCAGCAGCACAGCCATTCCTGGACCAGCAAGAAGCCTGCTCCTCTGTACTGCACACCGAGTGCAGGGCGACAGAGCTAACGAAAAACAAGGGACAGCACCAGGAATTCCTTGCTCCTAAGGACACAGTTGGAAGCGCTTCCTCCTCTGCACGGAGACAGCTCAACAGCTTGCAACAGCTGCAGCTCCCAGCCACGGCAAAACACAGACATCTCCCGAAAGGTCACCGGGATCACCTTTCAAAATAACACGGAGCACAGGATGCAGCACGAAGCTGCTGCTTTATAACTCCACATCAGAGCAACACCTGGCATGCTGAGGACCTGCACTCTGAAGCCGCCCTGTCCCTCCAAGTGGGGACTCACATTCAGTGTTATGAGTAGGTAACTGCTGCTGAATTTCTTTCCCCTCTGCCAAACCTCCTTCTAGTGCTTACACACGTGAAAACGGCACCCGGAGCACTGCCAGCACAGAGCTCAACCCCGTGACATGTCCATTCTGAGCCCCACTCAGCCATCCCTGCCATCCTGCTTGGCACACTGCACTTCCTCCCCCCACGTCCCCCCCCTGAGCAGCCCCCATCCCACCCAGATGCCCTGAAGATTGGCTTCTTTACAGCACAACACGCTTTCAATGCGAGACCTCACCGAGACCCCACATCCATTGGCCTTCACAGAGCAGAAGGGCGCATTAGTGAGACAGCACAGCTCCTCTCCTCACACACAGAGCAGAACTCCAGCAGCAGCACTCTTGGACGAGGTCCCTGTGCTGGAGGAGCTGGCTCGGGCGGACACGTGCCCGCGGGTGAGGGCCGACGTGTGGCTGTGCCCTGCCCACCCACAGCTCCATCCCGGCCCCACTCTGCAGTGACTCATGCGTTTCCTCCGCTGCAGCGCAGGCACAGCGAGCCAGGCTGTGCAGCCAGCAGCAGCAGGCAGCAATCTGCCCCAGCAAGACTTCAAAACAACAAAAAAAAACCACTCAATGTAGAAGTGATGCATCAGGAAACAGCAGGAACTGTCAAACACACCGCGTCTATATGGACCTCAGCAGAAGGACTTCCCAAAGCAGAGCCCCAGGCTGCAGGACGGCCCTTCCACGGCTTAAACAGCAGCTCTGACACTTGAGAATTTTTGGGAACCTCCCCCACCCACCACCTAGCCTAAAAAAAACCCAAAAAACTCCTAAGACATTTGAATATTATTTGCATAGCGTATCCAGAAAGATTGCTCCTGAAAGAGAAGTGAAAACCAGAAGTGCCCGCCCCACAAAAAGGAATTCAAGCTGATTGCTTTACCCTTCAAGTCATAAAATCCCATTTAACCTGAAATACACACAATCAAAAGTAAACTCAGACAGCACTCTATGATTACATGACACTAAGCTCATCCCTAAACCTCAGCACGGTGAGCTCAGGTGTACCACCATGGGGGTCTGAAAGCAGGTCCCACCAGAACAACAGCAGCAGAGAAATATCCTCACACTTCGGGATAAACAATCTTCAAAAGAAAAAAAAAAAAAAGCATTACCACGTCGAGTAGGACTTGAAAGAACTTCAAACCACACAGCAGGAGGGGTGCAATCCTGCAAAGCTACAGAGCTGAACTACTTGCACCTTTCTCACAGCACTTCTTTGAACTGGCCGTGTACCTCTGCAGGCAGTGACAGCAGAGCCAGCTCTGCTCCCGCAGCAGTTACATTCAGACTCACAACTGAAACTTAAGCGATGAATTTCGCTGCGTGTACACAAAGTTGCAATTGTTAAAATCCAGGGCCCATTATTTCAAACAGCGCCGGACTACCAGAAGGAACGTAACTGTAGCACAGAAAGGAGGGGTAACAAAACAAAGGCACAGCTAAAAGCGACCTGAATACAGACAGCAGCTCGGCATCTCAAGTGTTAGCACAGAAAAGGGATCACAAGATCCAAGACTCCTTTCAGCCTTCACCATTAGCGAAGGACTTCGGGACATGCAGGAGTCGTACGGCCGCCAGATCTGCCCTCCGTGGGCCCCACGCTGCTCTGACACTGCAGCCCAGCCGTGCCACGAGGAGCCAGCTCACACCTCAGCCCTGAGGTCCGCGGATTTCTCAGCGTTCAGAGCCACCCTACACCTCCAGGTCGTTATTTAACAGGCAAACACGCTGCCTCGCTCACCCCAGCACCGCAGACACCGCCGGCTCAGTGCGGCTGTATCGCTGACAAGTTTTCTCCAAAGACATTATCAGAGTTCACAATCTGTACTGCTCACAACAGCTCCCCACTTGTGCCGCAGTGTCCCAGGAGCCGGCTTCAGCTGTGCATTGTCTCCCTGGAGCCAAGGGCAGGCAGGGCTCAGCCGGCTCCAGGCCAAGGCCGCCCAGCACCGCGTTCCTCACGGGGCAAAGTGCGGTGTCACAGCTGCACCCACAGCTCAGCCCCACAGCTCAGCCCCGCAGTGGTCCCTGCACACAGTGCAAGGTGTGTGTGTGCAGGTATCTGAGCCCGAGGTCAGGCACCTGCGTTCTGAGCTGAACCTAAAAGCGTCACAATCAGAGCTACGCTCCCGGCTGCGCACCCGTGCACACGCAGACACCGCCTCCTACTTGAACTCAGAGTAAGGCTGATCTTTTCTTTCCAATAATGGAGTTCACTAAACCTAAGTACTTCTATACGTTGAGTCATAAGAAGATAGAGCTCTCAGGCTGCTGCCAGTGGTGGTTTTATCATTTTTTTTTTCTCCTTTAAATACTAACTGCAGTTCTGAGTCAGAACCTGACTGGCTCATTTGGGGAGTTTCGAAGCCGGTTTCCATTTATACAGCAGCCTTTAAAAGCCAACTTTCTGCCTCCTCATGCTGCAAGCAATGAGCAGCACACAGCTGCCCCAGGAGGACACAGCTCATGAACAACCACGCCAAGGAGCTATGGCCACCGCCCAGCAGGGGCCACCCCGTGATGTCCCCACTTGGTGACACTCCCACACTGGCCATCTCCACCCTCCATGAGCATGTTTCCTCACCCCAGAGTGTGCCCCAAGCAGCAGACCCCGCAGGACAGCACTCCCTGCTTCAGAGCACCCCACAGTCGCTCTCACCACTCTCTGTAGCCCCTGCCCTATCCCCCCACCCCCCTCCCCGGGCCTCACAGGGCTCTCCCTCTATTACACAAAAGGTCCTGCCCCCCGCCAAGCCCCAGGAAAGCCAGCACATCCCGGACACCCTTCCTCCCCAGCTCCACCCCCGGCCAGAAGGGAACCCCTGCAACACCGCTCCCACCTTTCCCCTCTCCCCCTCTTCACTTCCAACCCGGATCCCAGAAAATCTCCTCATCCTTTACAGCCCACCTCCACACCAAGCACAGGGCAGCCCCTTCCGCCACAGTCCAGGGGCCTCCCACCACTCCCAAACAAATCCTCGTCCATCCGTGCATAAACACAACAAAACATATAGACCCGCCCCCCCCCCAACACACCCAGCCCGCGCCAAGA